>JAOYFF010000007.1:899940-932213 GCA_025773925.1 Cryptomyrus ogoouensis | reverse complement strand
CCCCACCACGGAGTCCCAGCCCCCAAAGCCCCAATCCCCATTTTAGATTGTGTCCTGCCTTAGAATCTGGCCGGGTGCGGATGGGTCACGGGGCTGACGGACAAGCGAGCAGCGGCAGCCAGAGGCGTTTACCTGTGTTGTTATCGTTTGGTTAATTAGGTCGCCACAGCTGGCCATAAAAAGAGAGCCCGCATGGCACGGACACGCTCCGACTTCCTGAGCCGAGGGTCACACCCCGCAGGGGAGGGCGACTCGGAGGAAGATGAGGGGGGTGACTGCCTGTCCTCGCCCCCTCTGTCCCCCCGTGTGCCCCCGCCAGAGCAGGACACTGAGGGGGAGGCAGCTGACAGTCATCTCAGTGACTCAGAAATGGTAAATGGATGAGTCCAGGGCCCCTCCCGGTGGGGGGTTACTGCTGGGGGTATTTCTCTACTGCTAATCCCTCCAGCCCCCACCTGGGAAAAATCGCAGTACTAAACCGCTTCAGTGCTCCACATTCTTTGTAGCGTCTTCCACTCTACTCCAGACAGGGAAACACCTTTGGAAATTTTAGGGAAAATAAATAAATGGCTAAAATGTTAATAATCCTTTTGGCATCGTTCTAAAAATACTGCTCATGATTTTTACAACTTTTCTTATAATTCATAGATTTTTGTTTGTCTATTACTGCATTTATCCATTTTAATATACACAATGAAAGTAATTGCTAAAGTTAATATTCAGCATTTGAACAAAGGAACACTTTTGCAAAAGAAATTTGTATCAGATAACTGCAACACTTATGTTTTAAGAGACTTGCCCTATCTTTTGGCTTGACTCTCTTTAAAAACATCCTGCTTAAACAGTCCAGAATGTGTGATAATCAGCTGTCCTGTCCTTGTAGACGAGGATGGCTCCAATCAGAAGTGTGTTTGCCCTGCCCGCGAGAGAGTAGCTGACCCTAACCCACTCTGCTGTCCGTACTGTGGTTTGGAGCTCCAGTCTGGCACGCGGGGCCACCCCTCTCTCACTGCCACCCCCAGCTGGTCCCACCTAGCTACTGCATGCTTCAGGCCACCACACCAGCTATCTGAGGCGGCATGTCGTCGTCGTCTTCCCCTTCTCCCACACCGTCGGTGCTGTGCTTCTCCGTGGGGGCCCGGGGCCCCAGCGAAGTGCCTGGGGCAGGCTTCACCGCTTTCGTGTCGATTCATTCACCCTTTCTTCTGGGACTTGACTTTCCTGTGTCGCAGTGGTGGCGTAATGTGACGTGTGACTGCTGGGCAAGGTCTTGTAGGTGTGACTGGTGACATGCCGAACGGAGTTAGTCTACGTTCAGACTCAGCTAGGCCCCTCCCCAGGGCAGAGCTCTGCACGGCCGCCTGTGAAAACGGCCACCTGGAGGGGTTTTGTGTTGTAAATCTGTAGATCGCAATCTGTTGATCACTATTTGCGTCACTACTTGTCAGTCTTTTAACAAATGACTTGGCGTCAAATGCTACAAAGCCACACTTTATGTTGGTGTTTGATTTGACGGATTAGATGATTTGTTTGGCTAAGCAGTGCTTTGAAAGTGACGGGAGGAGTTGGAACAAAGGAGTTGTTGCATCTTACGATTCTGGCCAGGGCATGACAGGACCAGCAATGGTGCACTTCAGTGAACGGTAGAAGCAGGATCATTTAATCTAGTACTACACTGCCACCTAGAGCTGCAGGAATGTATTACCTTTAAAACACTTGGAAAGGTATCAGATCTCTTAGGACGTTAATATAGGGTGTTATGCTTAGACCTCAGAAGAGGCCATTTGACAGTAATTCCTGTATGACCTCAGCATTTAAGTGTACATAAGGAATTGGTAGTTTTGGTATGTGTACATTTAATAGACTGTTCTTTGTTTAGCATAGTCCTGTTTGAAAATGGCTCCTGCCAGCCTCTTTGCTCAGTAGGGTGTATGGTCTTGCCTCAGTCTGTAAGCTGTTAGTGTAGAGCAGTGCTGCTGTGTCTGAGATCTTCATGGGTGTCCGTCAGCACCTCCAGAGGAGCTCCACTGGGAAGCTCCGTCACATGACCTCATCACAGCGGGTAGTTTTCTCGCCACTCTGAAGCTGCACCATCCATTAACGTTGCAGGCATCATTGGCTGGTGGGAATCAGAAGAAAAGCCATAAAGCGGCTTCCTCAGGGGATCTGGCCAAGGCGGACTCGCTGAAGAGCTCCCACACGGACGGCAGGTATGTGCCTGTCCCTGAAAACGGCGAACACCTTCCACAGCGGGACCCTCCTCTATTATTGTTTATTTTCCTGTTTTCTCACCCTTTGGTGTCGGTGCGCATTTCCTTTTGTTTGTGTTCTTTCTCTGGCAGGATGTTGCTGGACGTGGTGATGACCTAACCTGCCGTCCCTAGTGTCCTGTGCGAGTTTGACACTTTGTTTTTTTGTGTTCTCCCTGGGTGGCAGGATGAGAGGCAAGATGCGGTTTTGGGGGAAAATGAAGCAGGGTGAGAAGAAGGCGATCAGATCCCTGGCCAGTACCGCTGACATACCAGGGGGGGACTTGACTGACACTGGGCTGTTCATGGGAGAGGGTGAGCAGTACACAGACACACGCGCGCAGACGCGGGCCCTTGCGCAGACACACATGCGCAGATGCGGGCCCATGCACAAACACGGGCAGACGTGCGCAGACACATATACACACAATGACTGGATGGTGATATATCCTAAGAAAACATTTCTGCAAAATAAGTACATAAGCAGGTATCAGAATCTCTCATTTCTTGGTTTAGCTTGTTCTGGTCTTTGCTGGCACAGAGGTATAACTTCCTAACCACACTGGCAGCCAGTGGGAAATTTCTGCTACTGTAAGTAAGTGCGGGGAACATGAGCATTCCGCTTCCCGACCGCAGTCTTTTCGCTCCTACAGGGCCGCAGCCTGCGTCCCCCCCCCACAGCCCCACGCTGCCCGGCGAGCGGGGGAAGGAGTTCAAGGACAACAAGGAGCCGTCGCCCAAAATGAAGCGGAGACGCAGCGTCAAGATCAGCGGCGTAGCCCTGGAACCCGCCGCCTGGCAGAACGACGCCCTGCAGATCCTCACCAGCGCCGCTGACTACCGCAGCATGAACGACTTCCTCATGAAGAAGGTGGGCAGCTGCCTCTGCTCCGCTCCAGTCTTCAGGCCCCGGGGGGTGGGGGCAGGGGTAGGGGTGGAGCCAGGCTCGGGGACTTGGCCTCAGCGCCTGAACACTGTAACTTGTGCTGACACATCTCCTGTTTCTCCCGGGTGACGCTTGTGCTGCAGATCAATGACCTGGACACTGAGGACAGTAAGAAAGACACCTTAGTGGATGTGGTCTTCAAAAAGGCGCTCAAGGAGTTCCGCCTGAACATTTTCAACTCCTATTCCACTGTTCTGGCCGTGAGTAACCATCAGCTTCCCTTGAGCTGCTTTTGTTCAGTAAGGTCTTATTTTTCCCATGTGTGATACATGCAAACCCTAAGAATAGTTTTTGTCCAGGGTTTTATTAAGAAAAACATTGACAAATATAATAGAGGGTATTCATTTAGGTGAGCTGTAGTCTTAATCCTGATGGGTGAGGTTTAAAACAGGAAATGAGGGCCTTTTGACTGGGCTAATTCTACTAAGATAATGTGTTTGGCCACATTTACATGCTTGCTTTCATGTCATCTCTCTTAGGGAGCAGATGCGAATTTCCAAAGTAGTCACTTGTGCTCTTTCCCGCTCACCTACAGATGGACGATGGGAAGTGCATCCGCTGCAAAGACCTGTATGCGCTCTTCGAGCAAATCCTGGAGAAGACTATGCGGCTGGAGCAGCGGGTCTGGGCCGAGTCCCCCGTCAAAGTGTGGGTCAACACTTTCAAGGTGTTCCTGGATGAGTTCATGACAGAATACAAACCTCTGGACAGCGCGGCTAGCAAGGTAGGGCACCACGCTGATGGCCGCAGTGACAAGCGCGCATGTTCAGGCCTGCAGCGGGAACTCATTCTGGTGTCCTACTCCAGGTGGCCAAGCCTGACCGGAAGAAGAGGAGGAAGAAGGATGCCGATATTGTAAGTGTTCTTTGGTGGAATATTTTGTGACTAATCTGATCAGTTACTCCTTTCAAATTTAGGAAATTGTACTAAAATCAGGCTTCTGACCTGAAGTTCCAGGATGTTCATATGCTTTTGCGTTGGCTCAGTAAAAAGCCCAAGGACTGATTGGGTCTCACTTGCAGACTTAAAAGCTGTGAAACGGTTCCCAGAGTACCTGTTGTCTGTAGAAGCACTGAGGTCTCCTGACTTGTTAAGTGTAGCTGCATCGCATTCCCTGCAGGTTGAGGAGCACAGTGGCCACATCTTCCGGTCGGCGCAGTACAGCATTCCCACCTACTGCGAGTACTGCTCCTCCCTCATCTGGATGATGGACCGGGCCTGCGTCTGCAAGCGTGAGTGCGGCCCAGTGCCCTTCTCTCTGGCCACCTTGTTCCTGCCGGCAGCCCACTGTAAGCACATAGCTTGCAGGTGAACGAGCCGGTTCGTTTCTGCCCGGCACAGAATGCCCTGAGTCGTTTTTCCGCTTGCCCGCCATGATGGCAGACTCTGTTGGGCCACTTGACGTGACTCCATGCTGTTTCCCCTGCAGTGTGTCGCTATGCCTGCCACAGGAAGTGCTGCTTGAAGACGACGACCAAGTGCAGCAAAAAGGTAAAGCGACACGTGCCTTGTTGTCCCGGGGAGGGCAGCCATCGCTGTACACATCTTTACTTAGAAGCTGTTTCCTGTGTTCTTTCGTGTTGAAGAGTACAGTTACTGACGTGTGTGTCTGTTGCCGGCGCAGTACGAGCCTGAGCTGACCTCTCGGCAGTTTGGCGTGGAGGTGACACGGCTGACTAACGACGAGCGGACCGTGCCCCTGGTCGTGGAGAAGCTCATCAACTATATCGAGATGCACGGCCTCTACACTGAGGGCATCTACAGGAAATCGGGGTCCGCTAACAAGATCAAGGAACTGAAGCAGGGGCTGGACACGGGTATGAGTGTGGGTAGTAGAGTGGTGGCTGCTGGGAGAGCAGGAGTGAACAGGAGTCTCCTCACTGGCACTAATGCACTTGCACACTCTCCACACCCAGATGTGAACAGTATGAATCTGGACGAGTACAACATCCACGTCATTGCCAGTGTCCTCAAGCAGTGGCTCCGTGACTTGCCAAATCCACTCATGACCTTTGAACTTTATGAGGAGTTCCTTAGAGCCATGGGTAATAAGTCCATTGAATCTTTTCTTCATACTCTCCTTTACATGACTCCATAAAGAAACAGATATGCAGAGATTGTGCAGTTTTTAAATATAATGTATTTCGAAAATGTATCTTCTATTATAGATTAAATTTCAGTAGTAAAGGTTATCTGAACTGTTATTCGCTGACCTCTAGGTAGTGTCTGCTTGGCGTGGCTTCACGCACTGATGTTTGATCTCACAGGTCTGCAGGACAGGAAGGAGGTGATTCGGGGCATCTACTCCGTGATCGACCAGCTCAGCAGAACTCACCTCAGCACCCTAGAGCGCCTGATCTTTCATTTGGTCAGGTGGGGATATGGAGCTTCTAGACTGGGAAGGGCACTGGAAGGGAACTGAGAGGGCACTGGCAGAGTGCTAGGAGGGGTCTGGGAGAGCATTGGGAAGGCACTGGCAGGGGGCAGGGAAGGTGCTGGGAGGGCACTGGGAGGGGTCTGGGATAGCATTGGGAGGGTCTGGGAGACCATTAGGAGGGCACTGGCTGGGGTCTGGGAGAGCATTGGGAGGGTCTGGGAGAGCATTGGGAGGGTACTGGCAGGAGGCAGGGGGGGTCTGGGAGGGGTCTGGGAGAGCAGGGGGCTGGGAGGGCACGGGCAGGGTTACATGGCCACCTTGTGACCAACACACATCACTGGGGTCTTTTTAGGGTTGCTCTGCAGGAGGAGACCAACCGCATGTCTGCCAACGCCCTGGCCATCGTCTTCGCCCCCTGCATCCTGCGCTGCCCCGACACCATCGATCCACTGCAGAGTGTGCAGGACATCAGCAGGACTACCGCGTACGACCGCCGGCCCACACCTATGGTGCCCCCTTCTGGAATCCTGTTAAATGACATCTTGACCAAGTTTTATGCTGCTGTCTCCTCTTCAGATGTGTGGAACTAATCATTGACGAGCAGATGAACAAGTACAAGGCCAGACTTAAGGACATTAGCAGCTTGGAGTTCGCCGAGAACAAGGCCAAGTGCCGGCTGACCCTCATCCGGAGATCAATGGTACAGATCAGTTGGGGTGGAAAGGAACACGGCGGGGGGGCAGTAGGGAGCCTTAGCAGGATGCCTGTATCCTCAGTGTTCTGGGCAGTGCCGGGTCTTCTGGGTCTCTTTCTTTGTGTGAAATGCCTTCCCAGTCCCTGTAATTCACAGAACTAAAGCCTTAATTCCCTTAACGCCCTTGATTTTTTCCCGTTTGCTCATATTTGCTCATAATAATTATAGTAGGCAGCCCTTCAGAAGCCCGGAAGTAAAGCCTGTGTTTTATTAGGTCTGTCTGCTTTGAAGCAGATTCTGCATAATTTGAACGAGATGCTTGTTGAGCCGGATGTTCAGATAAAGGGGCAGCATGGCAGCCTGTCTCTTCCTCTCCCCCTTCCCGCTAGTGAGGATGGTGCCTCTGTTTCCCCACAGTCTTTTCCATTTCAGCCCTTCCTCAGTCACTCTAACCCTGTTCTCTCCCCCACCTCCCCCCCAGAAACCTGTACTTATTGCCGTTAGGTTTTTGAGCATGAGCCGTGCTGTGGCCTCGGTACGTATAACGTGTCTGTCTCCATGTGGCGTACTCATTCGCTCGCTGCAGCCATGGGCCGCGCCGCTCCACCCGTCTCTTCCATCGTCCCCAGGCCCCTCCCATCCCCCCCCATCTGTCCGTGCCTGGCCTCTCCGACCACCCCAGGTCCTGTCTGTCTCTGTGACCGTCTCCTGCTGCTGGCTCAGCTCATGCCAGTTCACACATGCTTTGCGACATCATCGTCCAAAATGCCGCTGTTAGCTTCACTGTAGACGGAGATTTCTGAGAATTTATGGTTCTTATGGGTCTCGTATTTGGCACTGGTACCAAAACTGGCCAGGTTAAACACCCCTGTCAGATTAGTGTTTCTAACAATTTACTTTTTAATCAGGAGACTGGCTTTTTGGCTACCTTGCTCCCTGGAAAGGCGCTGATAATACTGTCCAGAATACGAACGTGTGTGCCTGTGTTAAGGTCTTAGCGGTGGCATGCAATGAGAAGCACAGCATAAGCACAGGTATCCTGGCAGATAGTCCACCTCCCGAGCTCTCCTGCTGGCGTCAGCTGCGTGATTCAGCATCTGCCTGTCGGCGAGACGTCAGCGCGGGGCGTCACACGCTGTGCCGTCCTGTCCCGGTGTCACCTGTCTGTGTTTGGGATCCCTACCCATTCATGTTTGACACATGGAGTCCTATGAATCATACATGAAAAATGTCTTCAGACCCAACAGAGGACATTTCTGCCTTTTAAAACAAAAATCACTTTAAAGATGCCCTAAAATTGCTGGGCATACTGAGGGCATACCATTAGCATGCCCCTTCCTGCCATCCTTGTCGGTTAAGTGGTGGGGGTCATTAGCTGGTGTCTCTCTAACCCCCATCCCTCGCGTTGTTCTGTTTCCATGGCACTGGGCAGCCAGTAAGGTAATGATCGACGTGGCGCTGGGGGCTGCATGACGGTTGGGCTGGATGCACGTTTGGGCCTGGTGTTCCACGCCGCAGCAGACAGCCAGTCAGGAATGTGCGTTTCTCCGCCCTCCAGTTCATTTTGCTGCCAGCTGGTCCCGTTTCCAACCATACATGGTAAAATGTTTGTTGCTTGGAAAAGCTGCATTCGCCTGAAAAGTACAAGCCAGAAGACTGGATGTATCATTATTTATTCGTCTATGGACTCTTCTGTCAAGTAAGCGGTAGTGTGTTTTATTTAGGGGCTTTTCTTGTTGGAAAACTAGTGTCATTCTTGTCTTGTGACTCCCTTGTGACTCATAGCTGCGCCTGTGTGTGTGCACGCTCTCTCCTAAGCTGCATTTTTACTCATTCAAACTTTCTGTATCAATGTGAGTGATTCACGCAATCATTCGCATAAATTTGTTTCACAAATGCTCTTGCTCAGAGCAACTTGCCAGTTTAAGGCGCAGTGAAGTTCCAAAACATCGTATACGTGGGAAGCCTATGCAGTGGTATAGCAGTGTGTGCTAGTGATCATTTCATGAAAAGTGTTCCTGGTGAGAGGATACAGGGACACTCGCCACGCTCTTAAACTGGTTGTTTGGCTGCTAAGCTCACCGGCACTGACATACAGGGTGGAGCTGAGGCGGTTTGGCTGTGCATAGACAGGAAGCACACTGACAAGCACACTGCCTTGTCTGCCAGGGCAAGGGGCGGCATCGCCGGGGCAGCCAGCACGTGCCCTCTCCCCCCGCAAGCCCACGGCCCGAACCAGTGCCACATGTGCCTGAAGAGCCTGGGCCAGAGGAGGGGCCCGGGGACAGCGAGCTGGCAGAGCAGCAGATCGCCATGCAGCAGGAGGAGAAGGTGCTGACTGAGCAGCTCGAGAACCTCCAGAAGGAAAAGTGAGTCTGCCGCTGTGTGCGTTCGTGCGTGCTTGCGTGTGCACGTGGAGCCCGTTCTGCAAGGGTGATGCCGCCATTCACATCCCACAGGGAAGAGCTGACCTTCGAGATGCTCACGCTGGAGCCTCGCGCGTCCGATGACGAGACCCTGGAGTCTGAGGCCTCCATCGGCACGGCAGACAGCTTGGAGAACCTGAACGTTGACTCAGAGGAAGCCGTCTCCGACTACTCCGGTAAGCTTGGCGCTCACACGACACCTGGCAGCCGCTGCCTATAGGGGGTGACATTTTCTCATTCCTGTGCCTTGTGTCACCCTGCAGAGAGAAACCAAATGGGTCCTCCTTCCCGGCCAAGGAAGGTGGCGGGAAGGGGCCGGCGTGTCCTGAGGCGGCAGCCCGATTCCCTGGACTCCACCGACTCTGGCTCCACGGCCTCCTCCTACCCATGTCCTCCTGGTGCCTCGCACCACCTTCACCTCCGCTCCGAGTCACCCTCGTCTGACCTATTTCGCTCCTCTCGGCTCGGGTCGGCCTCCCTCGGCCCAGACCGGGAGAGCGAGTCGAGGCCTCTCTACATCAGCCACGGCACCTACAGCGCGGAAAAGGGCCGGCTGAAGCTGAAGGCTGCCAAGATGTCCCCCAAGAAGCCGGAGCAGAAGCCCCCCGAGGAGACTGGCTCTGGGGGGGGGCAAGACGTGTCGCAGCAGCTCCGGTACGGCAGCAGCGAATTCATGGTATGATAGACGCCAAGTGCAAAGCTGCTCGGCTCATCAGTTTATCGGCATCAGCGCTCCCCCCTAGATCATCCACGTCAGCAGAAAGCAGAAGTGATTGAGAGTGTTGCAGCACCACTCTCTGGTCAGAGGGAGGAGCCAGCAGACCTGCCCTTTAAGGTGTCTGTCATGGGCCTTGATTGGCAAGATGAGCCACAAAGGTACTTCTGCAAATCTCCATCCACCCCCTTCCCTCTGGCAGCAGCAGTGAGGAGAGTGGGGTGGCATGACACGCCACACAGTGATATGGCCTGCAGCTCCAGGCTCGGGCAGCACCACATCTGGGGGGGCTGGATAATGAAGCACCGCAGAGCCAACGGACGGGCAGGATGCGTGAACGAAACACACATGCGGCTTCTACACAGGGCTCAGATAATTCAGTGAAGTTTGCTAACCATAAACTATCCTGTTCCCTTTTCATGATGTGGAAAGTGTATCTATATAAATGTATAAAATGTGATATATGTATGAATATGACGCTGGAACACCAGTAGCTACTGGGTAGTTAGAGGCAAACAGTTATCTGTGGCAAATCAATCGTATTTTTGAAAGAAATAGATTTTTTTAAACGACTCATTCTTCTGTGTTCATGCTGCTCTTTGCTTCTGTGGGGGGGCAAGGGGGGGATCTAGGGACCACCTTAGCCTGTCCTTTACAGTCACGTTTCCCCTAAAAAAACCGCATTTACTGTTATGCTCCCTACTGCAGTAAATGTAATAGCCCTGTTTCACAAGATGCCTTTTCCTCTTGGTTTCACCCTAAAATACCCTTTGAGGTATCAGTGTTAAAGTAACCAAATAAGGACTTGAATTTCATCATCATTATCATGATCATTACCATTGTATGTGTTCCTGGTTTTTACTGTCATGTCTATGGGTGTAGCACTTAAATGGTGATGAATCCCCTTTGTGTGTGCGATGATTGTGTGGACCTGGGCGGTGGTCTCCTGGTCCGTCCCCTAGTGTGGACCTGGGGGAAGGTCTCCTGGACCGTCCCTTTGTGTGGACCTGGGGGGTGGTCTCCTGGACCGTCCTCTTGTGTGGACCCGGGAGGCGGTCTCAGGAACCGTCCCCTTTGTGGAGACCCTGGACCGTCCCCTTGTGTGGACCTGGGGGGTGGTCTCCTGGGCCGTCCCCTTGTGTGGACCCCGGAGGCGGTCTCAGGAACCGTCCCCTTTGTGGAGACCCTGGGCCGTCCCCTTGTGTGGACCTGGGCGGTGGTCTCCTGGGCCGTCCCCTTGTGCGCCAGTGGTCAGATTGAACTCCTTTCTCACCTTGCTTTCTTCTGCCCAGTGAAATGCCACCTCAGCCCATGGGCATGGCCATAGTGGCAAGGCTGCTCAGCACCTGCAGTAGTGTCACGCAGTCACTGGAGCAGACACTGTCCCCTTAGGCTGGCGAGCGGGTGGCTCTCTGGGAGTTACTGTCTGTTTACTGCTGCATGGCGCCAAGCGGGCTCCAGCTAAGGCTAACCTTATGCAGGCACTGGGATACTGGCTGGCATATTTACCGTGGAGGCGCCGCTGCACTGCCCACTCTGGCATCTGCCTTGAGGCCACCAGACTGCCAGCCGCGGTCCTGCTGCCTTAGATCTGCAAAGGCAGCTCAGTAGAGCAGATGGGAACACACTTGACATCTGTTTGCTGCGGTAAATCTAGCTATCAGAAATCATCACCTACTCCGACAGGTCTGTAAATTGCCTTTGTGCAAAAAAACACAAGGGGTTAATAGTTTACCTCATCTGAAGCTATTGTACTCTTAATTCAGTCTTCCTCGATCTAGACTGACGTTTCACCATTGTTACTCTAAATGCTACATCACTATTGGAGCGGGAGCTGGGAAGTGTATTTGTCTGTATGGTGCACATGAAAGGTAATCAAATACTGAAGCCAGTATATCTCAATATTAAAGCTACTATCATTGTTACTGTTTAGATTGACAATGTGTCCAGCAGTCTTTGCCATCTGTAGATCCAATAGAAGCCCCAGTAACCTCAAAATGCCTCAAACGGTGTGCTTGTGTACGCAAGACGATGTCACCTGTGCAATACTCTTATGTGAATTCTGGTATTTCAAACGGAGATGCACATATTGTAGGTTACTACTGTTAGATGTACACCAAAGCTTGTGTGTCTGTTTCTAGACATAAACTCACATGTGGTTCTATTCTTTATGGCAGGCTGCTGGTAATACACCACTTTTTCGAGGACCAATCAGGTCGTGCTTATGTGAAACCACACCCACACTCCTTCCTCAGACATTAGTAAGGCCTTTAACCCATAATCACTTTAGCTTGCACTTGGGGGGGATAACTTAGTGGTTGTGTATACTCGCCATATACTGTGGGAAAAACTATTTTGTACTTCATTTATTTTTCATCAAATGCAACTGGAAGGAAAAAAAGTCAATCTCTTCCTCATATAAGAAAGGAATCTTGGGCTTTTGTAACACTCCTAACTACTCTCTACCGGCCTTTTGCCCCTCCTGTAGCAGCGTGTGTTGTCGCTGGTGTTCAGTGCCGGTTCTGTGCCGGGTTACGCGGCCGGCCTGGCAGGGCGCAGTCACCTTTTACTGCTGCTACACCTCCTGGGGGCGCTGAAGGGCCGCACTGCACTTCCTCTTTGCAGCCTAATAAACTGAAGCTGGTGATGGTCTGAGTCGTTATGCTTGGCATCCTGCAAAGGTGAATGAACTAATCACTGGAAAAAGGAATGCTCTGCTATACATTTTATGTGTGTGTATGTATACATATATACACATGCATATATACAATACAAATTAATAATTTAATGATTATGCTTTAGTGTACATCTGAAAATTGACCTGATGTAAAAGGATATATTATCCTGTACCACCCTATATATTTATATATAAAGTATTCATGTTAAAAGTGTTTTATGCCACACCACAAAAGATTGTGTAAATGACGCAATCCAGTTTCAGCTTTGTATTTCAGTGTGAGCTGTTCAGGACCGAGTCATGTATAAAGTGCAATTTGTGTAATATTTCTTAAAATGTTTATCGCTGTACAAACGAGTTTATGATCAAATAATCATTAGCTTATTAAAAAGAACTTGAAATGAAACAGCTTCACCTCCTTCATTTGTGTTTTCCATTTGTGAGAGAGATCTTTATTGTCTGTCTGTTCCATCTGGAAAGCGGGAGTGATGTTTTTGTTTTTCCATCCGTCCTCGATAAATGACATCAGAGAGCTGCTACAGTACCTCTCCCAGTCCTCCCCAGTGACGGTCCAGCTTGGGTGACCACCCTTTCTTCCTCGTAGGGCACTACCCCCAAACCAAGTCACTGGCACAGAAGTCCTGTCCACGGCTTCATGTCGTAGGCACACTTCTGACCCTGATGTCATCTCACCAGCTTCCGCCTTCTTCAGGTGCTCCAAGAGACACCACAGGAACACCAATTCGGGACTCCTTCGGCACCTCTGACTCTGAGGTGGCCCCAGCACCAAGTCCCCTACAGTGACTCCCAGTTGCCTACAGACCTCCCCGGTCACCTGTGGTGCAGCTCCTCTGGCAATAATACCAAAGCTGCAGAAGAGCTACTCAATGAGCTTTTCAGTGGTGGTGACTGCACTCTGACTGGGGACTCTCTACGCTTCTGGCCACCTGGCCCCTACCCACCAGCACGGTTCCCAGCATCGCCTCCTGGGAATGGGCCCAGGATATCCACCCCCCACTATCCCCACAGGGGCCTCCATCAGGTACGCCCGCATGGGCGTCCAGGATTGGCAGGCTGGGCCTTTCTAGACAGTGCACGTGTCGAGGTTGGGTACGAGCATCTTGATGTACTGCCTGCAGCCCCCCCAGAGTCTCTTGACCCCTGTCAGGCTGTGCTCTGACTTCGGGACAGTCAACCTCAGCCAGCACCAGGTTGTTTCTCTGATCATCATGCAGCTACTGGGGGTCAACAGCCTGAAGCTCCGTGGCTTCAGCCACCACCTGAACCATTCCCGCAGTGACTCACCTCTGGCTGTGTTCCTCAGTGAAACGGCAGTAGCAACAGTCTTCCACTTAACAGGGGTGTGAGAAACCATCGAAGTCACTGAGGAGTCTCAGTGACTGCTGCAAGATCCAACTCGTACTTCTGCAGCACTTCCAGACTCCATATGCCGGCTAGTCAAAGGCAGTGGCACAATCTTAAGTCTGCTCAAAGCGCTGGCCCTTTTCTGCAAGCGGCTTGGTGGTGCTGGAAAATCTCTGATGAACTGCCTGTTGTACGAAGTGAGCCCCAGGGAACTGCGGTGCTCAGAGATACTGTGAGGCGTTTGGCGAGGACCAGGCCCTGCAGCTGCATACCAATGGGCTGGATGAATGCAAGAGGTCTGCAGGCATCATCGTTTGGTCCAGAAGTCTCCAGCCATGTCCACCGCTCTGTCATCAGCTCTGTGCTGTTCCAATGCCAGAGAGTACAGCTCTTTTAGAACTATAATTTGGGTTTCAATTTATTACTACTTGAATGTTTTACTTAAAACTACTGGTCGTTTCTAATGTGATATTTTTGTAAACAAATGATTAAAATAATTATTTTTGTTATAAAACCATTAAATTTGCAATATTTTTACTGAATAACGCATGTGTCCCAAGACTTTGAGCACTGCATTTGTTCTACCGGCCACGTGTCCAGACACTGCATTTGTTCTACCGGCCACGTGTCCAGACACTGCATTTTGCCACAGAGCCGCAGCTTTCTTCTACACCAGATGCAGATGGTGCCAGTGTGGCTGCCTAGGCAGGTGGAGCACACTCCATTCATCAGGTTATCCCAGGAAGCCAAAGCGCTCAGTGCCCAGTTTCCCCTCTGGTCAGCTGTCACTTCTCTGCGCCATCTCGAAATCTTACTGCACTAAAGTTGCTGCATTGGGTTGTCGTTCACATCAACAGGCTGCATCCCACATTCTCACAGTAATGAGATTATGGTCAAGATCAAGATACTGGCTCATAGATCAAGATAGAGGAAATGATGTCATTTCATTAGAATGGAAAAAGTTGCTTTATTCTTGGCATCAGAGACAAGGTGGTTAATTTTGATGTAACTTACATTCAGGGTGGACATTTCCATACATGCACCATTAACACAAAACATGATAAAACATTCGCAACATACAAAACAACAATAACACATTAAGAAAATGAACACTTACACAGTTCTTCCTGGGGCTGCAAAGCATGCTGGGTAAGAAGGAAATCTCTACTAGGTAACCCTCTCATAATTTCAGAATATATTACTTTTTTTATTTGATTTGCCCGACAATACAACCTTTAAAATAGCCATTCAGAAAAACATTACACATACAATGCTGTCATGCCTTTGTAGAAATACTGGCACGAGAGTAAAAATCTTCAAAAGCACTAAACCAGATACGAAACACCGCCCAGGGGACCACAGGGAGGTCGGACGCCGGACGCCGAACTGTAAGGCACACACACGGTGGGTAATTTATACAATGGCTAAAGACACGCGAGGATCGCACAGGATTCACATATGACACAAACAAGGACACATGCAATAGGGAATACTACATAATTATTTACAGTAACACACACAGCGGCTATTTACAATACAGCTTGTCGGGAGATGTTAATTGCTGCCGGAGCTACGGGACATAGCTGCAACTTTTGTGGGTGAAAGTAACCATTGAAAATTCAAAATATACAACGGTGAGTGACTCAGCGGTTCGGTTAGAGCTCCGGCCTCGGCGAAACAGTTACGTGTCCATGGCCCATAAGCAAGGTTACAGGGGCGCCGCACGTCGGCTGACCCTATGCTCTAACACCAAAGATATGGAGATCAAGATGGAGTCGGCGAAGAGAATAATAACAGTGTTCCTGTACTTGTACAAATAGCAAATAAAGGAATTATCATGTATTTAAACATACCCAATTATACATGCTTTTTCGACATTAGAGCCACCTTTGGTGACGTATGCTAACGTCACCTGCAGCTCTTGCGCATGCGTACTAGGCTCGGTCTTGAGGAAGTAACCTGAGTTCGTAACACAAGGGAAAAGAGGAGTGAAACGGCGGTTTTGTTTGCTTTGGGGGGGTTGAGGATAACCGTCTCAGAATGTCTGGATTTGACAGCAACCCCTTTGCGGAGCCCCTAGATCTCAACCCTTTCCAGGTGAGAATGCGCACTAAAAGTGAAAATTGACGCATGTTTTTTTTAAAGAAAACTTTCTAAGTACATACTGTCAGGCAGAAACCTGTTGGGTTGCTTTTTGGGTGGGTCTAGCGCGCATTTTTAATGCTACGTATCATGATGGACGTCTATGCCAGCCAGTCTCGTTCAGAAGATGATTTTTGTAATCCAATTAAAAGACGGGATCCCTACTTTACTGTATTGTCCACTTCTTAGCGTTTTGGTTATAATTTCTGAAAACACATAGAAGAAGAAGTATTTTAGTACCGAGTGGTGTGACAACTGTTTCCTGCTCAATGGCCCTATACATGTCTT
Organism: Cryptomyrus ogoouensis; assembly: GCA_025773925.1. Lineage (NCBI taxonomy): Eukaryota > Metazoa > Chordata > Actinopteri > Osteoglossiformes > Mormyridae > Cryptomyrus > Cryptomyrus ogoouensis. The sequence goes on along the minus strand of JAOYFF010000007.1, from coordinate 916,334 downwards.
AATTTGATCAGCCAGACGTTGACCTGCAACAACAGGTGTATAGCCCTTTTTCGCCTGTAACCCCACACCAGTTCTCGTAAACTAACCAGGATGAAACGGCATTTGCTCCGGCAGCTCGCTGTGCTGCTTGGACTGTTTTACCGAAGGTGCTGCCCTGGAACATCGCATTTCACCGCGTGATCTATAGCGACATCTGGGCAAAACATCGGCGATGTTGTAACTAACATGCGTACGGGCGGGCGACCCCGGCTTCCGTGCACCTGCTTTAGATCGAAACTTTCCTTTTTCTTTGGAATCCCAACGATGACCGTCGGATCGAAACAGGGAGGGGATCCCACCCTCAAACCTCCGGCTATTGTGCAATAATCAACACTATTTTATAGTAGCACATCAGAGCACCTATCTGACGTGGCTGAAGTGAATAGAAGAGGAATTCAGTATTGATATAGCCTAGCCCGAAACACAAACTGCTTTTATTAGAAATGAAGTTTATCAGGGTTTGTTTCCAGAAATGTGACGTTAGCAAACGCAATTGACCAACCTGATTCGACTGAACAGGTTTTATGTTAAGAATCAGACTGAATAAAACCTATACCTCTTTACATACCCCGTTTTATATATGCTCCCGGCTGTAAGATATTGACGAGTTACTTTATGAACTGCAGCATAGTGTTTAAAGTGTTTATCAACATTATGTCATAAACAACGACTGCAATATTTTTTTCATATAAGACTTTAGGGAATTCCCTTTTAAAATAAATAAACCTTAAACCTAATTTTTCGCTTTCAAACTTTTAAAAACACTGAACACTCATAAAAATGTATATTTAAAGGCATTTGCGTTCTCCTGATAAATAGTACATTATGCATTTTGCGCTGTTTAATGGCGAGTGGTAAGATTGTCCCTCTCTATTTATTTTAAAGCGCGTTCTTATTGGTAATACTGATGATCGAACTCCATTAATATACTTGTAAAAACCAAACTGTCTTAAGTCTTGTAGTACGTGAAAGCAGAGGCGTGCCACATTGTGGGGGCGGAGCTTGCAGGCGGGACGGGCTGTGACGTCCAGCTCGCGGGCGCTGCTTCCGGCCGCTGCCCATCCAGACCAACCCGCAGCACTTGCTATAAGAAGTCAGACCTGTCTGGAATAATTGTCCTATGGTTGCGTGTCTTTGCGTGTCACTCAACAATGCACCAGTTTGTAGGAAACGGCTCCTATTATTAGTCACCTTTTATCATTTGGAAAACTTCGTATTATTTGCTTTGATTACACTGATTTTTTTATATGACACCTTCCTTAACCAGTTTTTCCCAAAGAGCTTAACAATAGGTATAAGGTGTTAAAAGACTAAATGGGAGGAGAACCAAAAAGACAGGCGACTCTAATCTAGCTGAGCACACACAGATCAGGCATGCCAATGTTGTCCAACCCAGTTCCACTTCCAGAATTAGTCATGAGAAAATCCTTGTAAATTTTCCTTCATATTTTGTCACATGGTATGTAACTTGTCTCTAATAAAATGCTGGCTTCTTTTTTTATGCTGTGTAACAGGATCCTTCGGTGACACAGGCGACCGGCAGTGGACCGGACCGCATCTCGGAATACAACCCATTCTCTGAGAGCTCTCAGGTGAGATCTTCAAATAAGTTAAAATCCTTGGTGGATCAGAGGAACATTAAGAACTGGCAGTGAGTTTGTCTGGGGGTGAGGTGGCTTGATGTGACTTAGTTGCCTGTTAGTAATGCGGATAAAGTTTTGTTCTGTACTGTTTATTGCTGTGGGATTAACACAACCCACCTGGATCCTGTGCCTCAGGACATGCAGAACAGGACCACTATCCCCGCGTCACCCTCCCAGCCGGCCGTACTGCAGCCATCAGTGGAGCCCAGTGCACAGGTTGATACCTCTCACACTTGTGGTCTGCTTGTGGTCTGCGTGTGAGCCCTGTCTGTGTACGCTTCTGAGACAAGCCAGCGGCAAAATAAGCTGTTAGAAGTAGAACTCAAGAAACACAAGCAATGCTTCAGAAAGAGTTGGCACGACTGATTTAGATGGAAAACAGTGATCCAACAGATTCACTAATTTAATGATTTTTTATAAGAGTTTGTGAGTGTAAAATAAGCAATCGCAGGGGAAAGAAAAACAAAACGTTCTTTTAGATTGAAATTTCAGTATAAATTCTGATTGTAACAACCTCACATCAGAACAGAATACAAAGAATTATGTTTATGTTGGGCAGTTTATTCTGGACTGGAGAAAGGTGCCTCTTGACCTGCATGACCCGCCTCAGCCACTCATGGCCTGGCTTTTTGCTTTGTGCTCCCAGGCCGCGGCTGCCGCCGCCCAGGCGGACCTCCTCAGACAGCAGGAGGAGCTGGAGAGGAAGGCGGCTGAACTGGACCGTAAGGAGCAGGAGCTTCGCAGTCGGGGAGCCCCCATAGGTGAGTCTGCCTCCCCGGCTGGCGGTAGCGCTCAGCGTCACCTTGGTCCCCCCTCCCCTATCATCCCTGCTTGGAAACTGCAGAATTAACCTGGTAGCGGTTTTGAGCATGTGCACCATCGCTGTGCTTGTAGATCGCTATTTCTGCAGGGCAAAGTGACTGGCTGAGTGCTCGTGACTCAGACCAGAAGCCACAGGAAATTCAGCAAAGCGGCTTCAGAGTGTGATGGGCGGGCAGCTTGCTGCAGTGCTGCTTTAAGTTGGATATGATTTTAGATTCTCTGAAGTTTAGAGCCTCCCTGAACCTCTCCGGGAGACGACACTAGTGTTTTGGAAGCATTATTGCTGTAGTTACAGAAAATATTAGTTTCACTGAATTTCACCTCCCAAACAGCAGGATATTGTGCAGCTGTCATCAAAGACTATCATGCAAAAATGCATCTCTTGCAAATCACAGTGAGAAGAGAGAGTCAGTCATATTGCTCTCAGCGTTGAACGTCTGTTTGTACATTTCGCATGTTTTTAATATTTTCACACCTCAGAATTGTATTGTAAGTTTAATCTACCAAATCATATCGTGTATATTGACAGAAAAAAGGGATAGAATACAGTTATTTAACAGACTTGGAGGGGGGGGGGTGCTGTAATTGGCATCCAGTTTGATCACTGAGTCCCTCTCCACAGGCAAAGAAAATAACTGGCCCCCCCTTCCACGGCGTTTTCCCATAAAACCTTGCTTCTACCAAGACTTTGCTGAAGAAATTCCTCTTGAATACCAAAGAGTCTGCAAGATGATGTACTACCTTTGGATGTGTAAGTACAATGCTGATGTTTAAGGTGTCATGTGTACAAAGTACAATGGAAGTGTTTGTTCCTGTACAAAGTTGTACCCAATAAAGAAAGTCAGTGAGCATATTAGCCGACAGTAAATAACACTGCACCATGCGCGGCTGCCATCAGGGACCAGCACCGGCAGACACAACCGCAGTTTGTGTGTCACTGTGGATCCTGTATTGAGTCGCAGTGACCTTCACCATTCCTTTCCCTGCAGTTCACTGCGTGACCCTGTTCCTGAATGTGCTGGCTTGCTTGTCCTACTTCACTGTGGAAGCCTCTCATGGGGTGGACTTCGGCCTGTCCATCCTCTGGTTCATCCTCTTCAGCCCTTGCTCCTTCCTCTGCTGGTATAGACCTGTGTACAAAGCCTTCAGGTGAGTTTTTCCCTCAAGCGGCATTTTCACGTCTTCCCCTGTTAAGGGAGAAGACAGTTATTTCTTGGCTCAAATGTTGTAAAATACAAATCACCTCTTTGTAATTACTTTGTAACCTCTTTGTAATAATTCCAGACCAGCTTGTCCAGATCATGCTCTTTGTTCATTATGCATTTTTTTCATGAGGTGACCATGATGATTATGTGCACTTGTGTTTTTGAGACTGAGACAACGTAATTCCTCCTCATGACAGTTTTTTTTTTTTCATGATCCAGGTCAGACAGCTCCTTCAGTTTCTTCTTCTTCTTCTTCGTCTTCTTCTTCCAAGTGGTGGTCTTCATCATCCAGAGTGTTGGCATCCCAAACTGGGGGAACAGGTCAGTCCTCTGAATCTGCTTAGCCTCTCTTTGGTTTGTAGGTGTGCGTCTGTGTATCTCTCCACGGTGTGTGCCATGTCGTGGTTCCGGTCGTCCTCTCCCCGGTGTGCGCGGTGTCGTGGTTCTGGTCGTCCTCTCCCTGGTGTGGGCAGTGTCGTGGTTCTGGTCGTCCTCTCCCCCGCCTCCTCTCCCCGGTGTGCGCGGTGTCGTGGTTCCGGTCGTCCTCTCCCCTACCTCCTCTCCTTTTTGTTTGTGGCGTTTGGGTTCCAGGTCTTCCCTCCAGCATCTTTTCTGTCACTGTCTCTTTCACAGATCTGTGCAGCTTAACATGCTGGTGTGATTTCTTGCCTGAGGCCTTTTCCTGTAAGTTTGTTCCTCACTCCTGTCCAGCAGACTGTTTCGCTGTTTGTTTCTGCTCATCTGTGTTTGTTTCTCACTTACTTTGAACTGCTCTGCATGTTAGAGCCCCTTCTGTTGAACCTATGGTGTTTCAGCTTGTTTGGTCTCTGCATGCTCTGCTTCGATGCATGTAGGAAATCACACTGCTTCCAACTGCTTGGCTCTTAAACCCTGAAGTATAGACTCTGCACTTCATCCCATTTCACCCTGATTTCTGTGGGACTGCATTTAAACTATCAAGTATAATTCCAGTAAATCCATACTAGAAGGCGATAGGATCAAAGTATTTTGTGGCCCTGTAATCTGTAATTAATGCTGATCGCTTTCTGCAATTTTATGACTGAACCAGAATGGAAACATAATGTTTTTTTTTTCATTTTCAAAGAACTACAGGCTGTGTAAACCTTCAGGAGATGGGTAGCAGTGTTTGAATAATTATTCAGTGTCAGGGCAATCTCATTCCTCTCAGTAAGGCTTGTTACATAGAGTGTATGTCATGTGTTTAATACTTACAAACTGTCTTGCTGTTAGTAAACTTTATGAAATAAATAACTGTTATCCTGTTCTGAACAAATGCCTGGAAGTTGGATGGATGATAGTTGCAGTAAAAAATGTCATGGATGGTGTTAATGGTCAGTGACCTGCTTCGGCATGAAGATGAGTGTGTGCTATGGTGAAATGATCAGCTCAGCTGGCCTCACCATGCAAGCTGCAGTAACTCATCCCTCCGTCGTTTGCAGTGGCTGGATCTCCTCCATATCCATGATCAAGACCAACCTGGCCGTGGCGGTGGTCATGATGGTGGTGGCTGGCTTTTTCACGGTCTGCGCCGTGCTCTCGGTCATATTGCTGCAAATGGTACGTGTGTCTGCTCCTTGCATCAGGTTCTGGGCTGACTGGTCAAACTGGACTAACACAGGACAGAATGACAGTTTGGGAATTAGCCGCTGTTTACTGTATCACTTTTAGTCTTTATGATGCTGTCTGTTGTCTTGCATGTGCACTGAGGCTCACTGCCCTAATGAGACTAAATGCAATGTATTCCTGACACCCGTATTTTTAATTCCATAGGCTACACCTTGTTTAATCAAAACTTAATCAAACCCCCCCCCCCAAAAAAATCCTTAAAGCACAGGTTGTCTCCCAGTTTGAGCTGATCTCAGCATCACCAAGGATATTAAATCACTGGGACTTTGTGGAATGTGCTGTGTGACCGTCTGACCCGTGTGTCTCTACAGGTCCACTCCAAATACCGGCGGACGGGGGCCAGTTTCCAGAAGGCCCAGCAGGAGTTCTCGCAGGGTGTCCTCAGCAACAGAACCTTCCAGAATGCGGCTACCACGGCCGCCACCTCTGCTGCCCAGGGCGCCTTCCAGAGGAACTAGAAGGTGCCTCTGCGAGAAGATCCTCTGCCCACCTGCTGACCCTGTTGCCTCTGGAAACTTCTGCCACATCGTCGAAGAAAACCTGTGGGAGGCCTGTCTGGATGCCTTGGGCATGGGGGGGGATCCCTTGCTCTATTCTTCTCTCGAACACTGTAGTCTAACTTACACGTGCAGCCGCAGATCAGGAGCAGAATAGTTGCTGTGCTGTCTCTCAAATGGGTGCAATAACGAGGTGTATTGATTACTTCCTGAAGTCTTCCTTAGTCTGTGTCTCCTTTTATGATAATGGATGTATGAAGCGGGTTGACTCTGCGTTCTGAATCATTCTCATTTTATTTACTGTACAGCGATTTTATTTTTTTTCTCCCCTGCAACCCCCCAGTGCCCCCTTCTGGTGTTTGTGAAGGTAAAGCTAGGTTTGAATGATCACATTCGGAGACGCACACGGGTGTCGCACGAAAGGCCAAGTTGTTTCGCTGTGAGCAGAGCTGATTGGAGCACTAAGCAATGCTGATTTTTACGGTGCGTGAGCCAGCTGACACAGTTTCTGCTGATTGGTCCATCTCTTCATCTAAGTTAACTTTTTTCCACATTAGGTGTTTTTTATCTTCAGTAATAATTGCCATTTTCCCTTTTTATGCTTATTTTTAGTGTTTATAAATTTTGCATAAAGATTAACAGCAAGGTAAGATGACCAACAGCGTGTATTTCTATCCTATGATAGTCAATTTTACAATTAATTTTATCTGTTTAGAATGTTTTTGAGCAAATGGCTGGTCATTGTCCAGTGTTACTAGATACTTATGGTAACCTGAAACCCAGTGGTTGCTATGTGTGTTCCTAAGTGGAATAGATTAAACTTGTTCTCAGTTTGGGCACCTTGCTGGCAAGATGAGAATCCCCTCACTAGTGTGTTGACTTATGGCTGATTTTACACTTCTGTGTAGAATCTCCACAGTCGGTACAGTGTAGGTATGGTGTAGCTGTGTACCCTACGCCATAGCCTGTGCCGTAGCCTGTGCTCTATGTCTAAATTAGCCTTTAGAAGTTACTGTTACATTTGTAGTATTTTTACCTGTCTGCCCTGGTAACTAAAGAAAGATGAAGCTGCTGGAATTTTCCATGATATGGGCACATTTTGCCTTGAGGTTACAGAATGCGCTGTGCCCCCCCCCCCCCTCCTGCCCTCCCCCGCACTGGATAAGCAGCTACGGGGAGGATTGCTCCCTCCCTGTTTGATCGTCCTCTGTTTTGAAGCTTACCTGTGAGTTTCTGCTACCAGAATTCCGATCCCCTCTGCCTTGGTGTACCTACCAGTCACAGGGAGCAGCAGCGTTGTACATCTCTATCTCCTTAGTATGGTATTATCTTCCATGTTTAGATTACAGAAGAATGCCCTTTAGAAAATGTAGACTTATCAGTAATGAGGATCCTTAAATCCCTAAACTAAAGGATTTTTTATCTGGGGCGTATTTAACATGCTTAATCATCGTCTCTTGTGTTAAACTATAAATGTAATTACCATGGAAAAATCTTTTATCTGAATAATTAAATGGGTTCTTGTAATATGCCCCTTGTGTTAAACTTTTTGTAATGTTTCTATTTGTTACCATCGATAATTTCTTAGTATTGAAAGTCAAGATGCACTATAGAAATTGTAATGGAAATGACTGCACAGAACAGCGTAATTACACTGAGTCGCTGTGTCACTAATATAAAAAAGGTTTATGCAATATGAGAAATGTTATTCTAAAAGCGGTCCATCAGAAATCTGGCTCTTTGCAAAATAGTCATTTATCATTATGTCTGAAGGGCTACGTGTGCAAAGGAACGAAGGTAATTCCTGCATTCAGAAACACAAACGTCCTGTAGTCTTCATTCCCTGGTTTTTGGTTTTATGCACGATGTAGTAACTGACCCCCATTTACTGCCTATTAAAACCGGAACTATCAAAACTGCACAACTGAGAAAGACACCTTATAAATTGCTCAATTTTCAACAGTTATTGCAGGCATGTTCAACATGATTGTTTCAAAAGACAAGCTGGCCGTACTTCCGTCGTCTTTCCACGATGGCGGCCCCCTTTAAACAGTTGGTATGTAATTGTGGATATTTAGTTACATTGGATTGGGCTGCTTGATATTGCGTTGTGTGAAGTATCCACAGGTAATATTGCAAACAAAAAAGGAGGCATTACCTAGAAAACTATAGCAAAATAGAGTTTATCTTCCAATAGAGTATGTCAAACGTCAAATAGCGGCACTGACTAATGCAGTGTGGTTGCTGCGCTTGTGCACATCGCAGTGGTCCTAGATCCCAGCGACGAGCAGATGGAAGGGAAACTGAGTGAAATACATCTTTACAGGATAGTTTGCCACATTTCTGTCCTGCAAACTGCATCAACCTGAACCAGTACTGCCCCCAGACTAACATCACAAGCATCCATATGGGGAGGAAATAGCTTTTCAAAGTTACGCAGAGTGAGTATAGGAGCATTTGACTGGCCTCCTGATAGTCAAGGTGCCAGATGAAAGCCAGTCCTTCCTGGGTGAGAGTAATTAATGACTCTGCAACCCTGGCATAGCCATTCAGAAACTCTATTTGCAAGAAGCTGCCGTATACTTTTCACATTCACTGGTATAGGGAAATCCTTAATGACATTGATTTTGTCCTCATCCAGGTTCAAACCCTGGTGTGACCTTGTAATCAGAGTAAATAAAAGGATGCCTTATAGAAATGGCATTTCCCCAGCTTTGGAGTTAGGCCTGCATGTGCAAGACAGCTCAGTAGTCAGGCCAAATCTCTGTGCTGAAACGGCAAAGCCACTGATGTCATGCAGGTAAAACAACACAGCGGCTTCACAGCAGGTCAGTCAGGCCAGAGCTCATTAATCTATAGAAGGTCACGGGTACCTGAATGTCCAAAGGGCATGACCTTAAACTGAAAAAGACCCTTGTGTGACACAAATGCCATCACTGAATGAAAGCCTGCCAGTAGCCTCTGGTGAGGTGTAGTGTTAAGATGTTTTTGCCCCATGATACAAAGTCCAATGACCCCTCTTCTCTTGGAGGTGGGTATGAATCTTTAATTGTAACTCAGATGATCTTCCTCTAGTCAATTCAGAAATAATAATGCGTACTTCTAGCACTTTCATTACCTGATCATAAAAACACGGGCAAACTCTTACCCTAACATGCCAATGGCTCAATGTGTCAGACAAGTTAGCCTGCAGCCTATAGAACTTTCTAACCTGAGAGATGACAACTTTCAGTACCTGTTAAGTTATTCAGCACCTTTCCAATGTGTTTGGTTGAACAGCTGAAATAGACACTCTGGTATCCAGGGTGACCATCAAGGACATGACCTACAGTGACTTCTATCGTCAAAGGGGTGCTCTCAGGATTACCTTGGCAGCACAACATGAAGCTCATTCACTATTGGGCAACATAGCAGCATGGACGATATGGAGGAGCTGGTCCCTGAAAAGAATTTGACATCGGTAATATGGAATTTGACAAAGGTAAGGTTCACACATCAGACGGCAAACATATTACACCAACTTCAAAAGAAAACAGCTGATCGAGTCTGTGACAGCCAGACAGCGAGGGACTCAGCTGCCGCAACCACACAGTATTTTGCAAAATAGTCTTAAAAATGCACATGAAAAAGAATCGTAATAAGATCATAGATCGTGATCCTGCCTGAAAAACATTGTGATATGATACTTTTACCGTGTTGTCCAACCCTACCCCCTACAATGATAAAAGCTGTCAGGGTGGGTATTCAATTTTATTCACCAAGGTTAGTACAGGCTCTTTTTCAGCGGAGACCCCTGGTCTTCAGACGGGGTAAACCTGTGCAGCACAGCATGTCTAATTAGCATGATGTGACGAAAAAAAACACTCTGAGTGCAAACATTGTAAGAGCTGTCACACTATTAATTATTTAACATAATTAATCGGTTGGCAATTAATTCATATACAACCATGTCACAATGCCATAAAAAAGGTTTTATACTCTACATATTCTGCATAAAAATTTTATTCTAGGAGGTTGGCAGTTAACACAGTTTAAAAAATGAATGCAATTTGAGTTAACACAATCAAAGAGTTGTAAATGTGTTGTGGCTACTGTTGGTGACACAGCAGTGTCATGGTTAGCATCGTGGCCTCATGCGTCTCCCCTCACTCCATGTATCTGGAGTTTGCATGTTCTCCCCGTGTTGCCGTGGGGATTCCTCTGGGTCCTCTAGTCACACGCCAAAAACACGCTGAGGTTAATCGCAGTTGCCTGTTGGTTTGTTCCTTGCCATGGTTTGGTGCCTCATCCTGAGATGTTCCCTGTCTTCAATACGGATGGATGGTTCATTATACAAAATGTTACTATTGTTTACTGCATTATCACACAAAATTAAACAATTTTAACCAATAAACAAGCTTTACTTCTTCACTCCTCTCATGTGCGATGATTATCCTGGTGCGACACAACCTGAAGAGCATCAGTCCTGTCTTGTTGGTTTACATAACTTTTATTATCAGCGCGTTTAATGTTTAAACCCAAAACTTAAACCCGAAAATTAAAAAATATTCCAAAAAGACTACAGTAGAGAACAATGCAAGTAACTTTCAAACACAAGGTGGGTTGAATTACCAGGCATGTTAAGCCACTGCCTGGTTTAACCCAAAGTAAGCATCCTGCGATGGAGAGTTACCCTAACCCAGTCTTCATCCCGTCAGTGCTACCTGCATACAATTACTGCAGTCTCTCATATGGGAGAGGGAGCGAGTAACTCAGAGTTTGTGAATAAACACTATTTGTTTTGGCTGAGCTCCTTCTACCTCACTACATGTTTCCTTTTGTTGTGGGTAATCAGCTGTAACGTTTAGTTTTACCTCCTGCTACAAGCACTATTGTGAGACACAGTGTGTTGCTTCTTCCCCAGATGCAGGCAAATGTGAGGCCCCCAGTCAGCGCAGACCTCCATGTGAATCGCAGAAGCTCAGTGGGCCTGAAACTAGCATCAGCATGGCACCGCCCTCACGCTCTAATAAAACTCTATGAAAATCATTTTTAATATTTTATTTCTAGAAGTCTGTGATACACTCAAATGTTTTCAAGATAGTTGCATATATGGTAAACATACATATATGTATGTTTTTCTATATATTTTTCAAATAATAAGGGCATCGATCTTATTCAGTTTTAACATTATTACGTTGTATATTTTTATTTTATATTGCATCATATATTTATGTTCTGCACACGCACGGGACGTAATTGCATTGCTTTCTGTAGGAGGCGCAGGTGCATTACTCATATTATTAATCATGTATTGTGCAAGTACATTTACCATGATTTATTTACTTTTCTGAACAGATTTTAAATTATTTAATATTTATGCCACAGCGTTCTGCTCAAAAACAAGATTTCCATTAATATGTGCAATGAAGCTTCAAGCATGGAGGACCGCAGTTAAGGCCTGGCAGAGTAATGGGCCTTATGCAGCTGTAAGTCAGCCAGCAACACAGCACAGGACCGCAGTTAAGGCCTGGCAGAGTAATGGGCCTTATGCAGCTGTAAGTCAGCCAGCAGCACAGCACAGGACCGCAATTAAGGCCTGGCAGAGTAATGGGCCTTATGCAGCTGCAAGTCAGCCAGCAACACAGCACAGGACCGCAGTTAAGGCCTGGCAGAGTAATGGGCCTTATGCAGCTGTAAGTCAGCCAGCAGCACAGCACAGGACCGCAGTTAACGCCTGGCAGAGTAATGGGCCTTATGCAGCTGTAAGTCAGCCAAAATATTATGAGCAAACCCATACGAAGTGAATAACAGTATGACGATATTATGTGTAATTGACGATATCAGACTAGTAACTCTGTGTCGGCATCTGACAGTGAATGAATGGGGATTATCGCCTTTGTTGGTCAGGTAGACTCAGGCTGCACACAAAGCAAGATAACAGAAAGATTTATAAGAGATTTATAATTTGGCTTTCAGCTCAGCCGTCTAGCCTACGTTTCTGACACCCCCGACAATTTCTTCATGAGTGTAATACTTTCTGAACCACTGCTTTAGATGGCCCATGACATGTTCTTAAATCATAATGAAATTGGCCTGCCAAGTCATTGTTTTCACAGGAAACCTAAAATACAATGATCTACACCAGTAATCAGCAGTGTAAATTAGTGTTTAGTTTTTGGGGACATTTAATCTGAGATAGACGGTATTGAAAACATGGTGCCATACAGGTTAATTACAAAAAGAGACTAAAAGATAAATATAGATCAGATACAACCTTCCATTTATGAAAGTCTTGATTGTCTGTGCATGTTAATTCATTAAATGATATTTCTGCACTGTAGGTCGGGACAGAGAAGTTGGAGCAGAGAATCCCTCCCTGCAGGTTATCAGCAGCAGGTTATTGGTTCCAGTGGGTTAATGGCTCTTGATGAGCTCAGCAGCAGGCAAGTGATCACTCCTGGCTCCACCTTTGGCACCAGCACTTTTTCCAGCTGAACTTCCCCAGAGCCTTTCTGTGTTCTCTCACTGCTTGATGTGGGTGACAGGCACCACAGTGCAATACAGAGCAATACAGTACAGTACAGTACAGGGCAGTACAGAGCAGAACAGTGCAGTTCAGTACAGAGCAGTACAGGGTAGTACAGGGCAATACAGAACAGTGCAGTTCAGTACAGTGCAGAATAGTACAGTACAGAGCAGTACAGGGCAGTACAGAACAGTGCAGTACAGTACAGTATGGTACAGTACAATATAATACAGCACAGTACAGAACAGTGTGGTATAGTACAGTATAGTACAGTACAGTAAAGTACAATACAGAAGAATACAGTATAGTACAGTACAGGGCAGTACAGTATAATACAGTACAGAACACTATAGTACAGTATAAAACAGTACGGTATAGTACAGTACAGAACAGCATAGTATAATAGGATACAGTACAGAACAGAAGAGTACAGTACAGAACAGTATCCTCCATGTGCAACCGCTTGTAAGGCTTCCTTCTCACCAGCTGAAACATCTTGCGGTATTGTAATGTTTCAGTCAGGTCACTGTGCATTAGTGCATGTGCTGGAGGCCCAGATTTGTGCATGATTCCTAGATAGTCACTGCATCGGTATCAGAACTGTGTCAAACAAGCCAGCTGTGGCACTGGGATGGATTGTGGTGCTTGCTAGGAATGGGAGGAGATGTGTTTGCACATGACCCTGTGTTCGTTTCAGTGCTGCAGGCATGAGAAGACAGGTTAGGAATTGCTGTGCTATCACACTTTTTCATGTGTAGCTTTATGCAGTAATTATCTGCCTGCACAGCTGTCTGTGTGACTGCAAGTCCCTGCTTTAGCCTGGATCAGCACCGGCCTCTGAACCCTGCGGCTGGGTCTGGGAGGGCTAGGGACCCCCCCGGTCCTTGCAGGGACCAACCTTGATATTTCCAGGCCTCTGCATAACATGTCAGTGTTAATTAATCCGTAACAAGATGCCGGTGCTTAATTTACAAATTTGTTTAACATGACATTGTCCGAAGGAGTTATTAGAGATCACAGTTCCTTTAGAGGATGTTGTGAATATAATTTCAACCAGTATTTTTAGGTGGTGTGCCCCCCCCATAATTGGGCAGTCTCTGAGTCCAGGGTTATGCGGCGGTCAGGTGGGAGGCCTGAAAAGGATCAGGAGCTCAGCTCTGACCTGATGCTTCAGCATCACTTGGGAATCTATGCATGCAGAAAAGGCCAGGATATGATAGAAGCCAGGGTGTTATGCTCAGTACGTTTCTGTCCCTCCTGTTTGATAATTTAATGTCCTGGATCCATGACCTGCAAGCGGTGGAGGGATTTTTTCACTGGTTTCCAAGCCTGACATCAGCTGCCTTTGAATGCTGTGAGCCAGGAAAACAAAACTGCATTATTTATTAGTCAACAGACAAGGAGGTCAACATGCTTGGCTAGGACACCAGACATCTTGGGGTAATGCTCAAGAAAAAATTTCGTTCCCAAAGGATGATGGAATATGCTTATTTGGTTACAGGTCATGTTTGTAAATGCAAATTGATATTTGAGTGCATTGAATAATTGTTTACAAATGATGTGGGGATGTATTAGAGCCACGTAAAGCACCATAGGGTGACTCTGTTGTGAAAGGCACTATATAAGAATAAAAACAAATTTAATTGAATATTTAATTTCAGGTTTATCTTTCAAACAAATCAGCCATGGCTCATGCAAAAAACAGAAATTATATTACGTTTCAGTTTGTTTTTCAGCAGGCATGTATTTGGAAATATATGGGGAGCAACACTGCTTCATAAAAACGTCGATCAAAATTGACGACTCATGAAAAATAAAACTTGCTGGCAAAATCCATCACTATGGTCTGCAGGGAAGATCATATTCTCTTGGATCTATGATTTGCTTTCACAGATTGAAAAATCTAATCTATATAATATTTTTAAGCACAAGGTTTGTGCTGACAATAGCTCTGAATTGAAAATTGTAGCCATGTTACAAATGTGGAGCTGTGCATCGCATGAAAGGTTTTTTACTGGAATAAAATGCAATAAGCTGTGATACCAGTTTGAATTGCTAGCGGATGAATTGGTGGAGATGCGTGCCCCTGCATGCTCTCTCATCACAAGGACCGCCCCAAAAGAGCACATAAGCGTCTGGACACCGCCATCGCGTTAAACTTTGCCATCAGGAATCCATCACTTGGCTCCCACTTGTACTAAAAGCCAGACTCCGCTGACTCCCCCGTTTGAGATGTGGTTACTCTTAAAGCAGGACTCCTTTGGCATCCAGGCTGTTCCAAGCCACATGATGATGGGGTTCGTGTCCTTTAGAAGACTCATTTCGACAGCATGATACTGTAGGTTATTCTCATTGCCTTGCTGATACAGCAGTTCTCCTGTGGACTTTTACTCATTTGTACTGTAGATATTTTACTGAAGCTAGACTTGGCCTAAAACTTGTGTTAACTGTGCTACCTGGTTCTTGTGGAGATCACTATGGTTTTTATATTTCTACACTAACTGACTTACTAACTAAGGCTTTTGTTTGTGTATATCTAATAAAGGGAGGTGACCTTGCCTGTGTGGGCAGACCATGCGGTTCTGCAGATTTCAGGCTGCCCAGACCAGCTGTTTGCTCACCAGGAGACACGGGGTCAATGAGAACAGAGTGTTTAATGTGGAGATTAGCTTGGCAGCATCAAGGGCCTGTTTTCCTCTGGGATCTCAGATGGAGCTCTGTGGGCTTCTGCTGGTGCAGAGTCCTCAGACTAAGGGTGGCTGTCACAGTACATCACCACTGCAGCCTGTAGTTTTGAAATAAGCACTGTTAAGTCCAGCACAGTGAAATGTGCACACTGTGCTCACCCCTGTGCTGAGATGCTTCACAACGTGGCCTTTTTTACACACCCTTCCTACAATCATCAACACCTCAAACCACGCTCCAGAGCTGTCTTGCCCTCCTGAAAAAGAGAAAGGGAGGTTCAGACTTTGGGGTGATGCCGTGTTCGAAGAGGATGATACAACAAACACACAACGATGTGGTGGTTTTTTAGATGCTCACAACTTGTTATTTCTGATTAACTGGAATTTTTTCCATACCGACTTTACTTTACTTTAAAAAGCAAAATCTGGCTACTTCGGTATGGTGCCCTGTCTCTTTCAAAGTGTGTTACTGTGTTTAAAAGAATCAAGGTTTAAAGTGGTCAATTTAATTGTTAATCCCAATAATTTCCATAGCAGTTATTTGTCGATCATACTTGCTGCACTTGCATCTGGATGCTTTATGGCTTCAGAGTCTGTCACAGTCAGTGGGGGGCGTGCGCTGAATCAGGTACGAGATCACACACCCCCGAAGGATCTGGAGAAAGTCATTTTGTCCTACCTTGCTCCAGGCTCCCTTAAGAAAATCTTGCTTTCATCTCTTAAAGCTGAAAAGAAAATGATTCATTATCCATTCAGTCTAGTTAATGATCTAATCTAAAATAAGCTTTCATTTCCTGCCTTTTATAATACATAAACCGAATAGGCTACACATTTATTGCCACTTGCAGTGAGTTTTATCATGTCATCCAGCTTTTTTAAAAATTTACCCTCAGGGTCCTAAGGGACATCTTCTATGCATTTAATATGTCACTTCTAATTTGTAAGTGTGCTGTTGAACCCGCATGTTCTTGTTAAGTGAATCAGAAGAAACACTCATCTGACAATGATGACAATATTCCACGTGGCATCCTGAGCTCACATTCATCTAGAGAACTAACGTTGATGGCCATACGTTTCCCCCCGCAGGTCCTACATACATACGTGGCACATGACACATGCATGCTGCTCACATGCCAGACGGTGCAAACCTGCTTTGGGCTGTTAAATTATAATACAGTGGTACCTCGGTTCTCGAACTCACTAGAACTCGAAGTTCTGTAAGCAAGGAGAACGCACCCAATGACCGGACTGGGGAAACAAACTGAAACGCGGACAGAGGACTAATGACAACAACCAGAAACAGCTGATCACATGGGGATCCCACACGAGGTTAACGAGGGGGCGTGGCA
>JAOYFF010000007.1:847310-877150 GCA_025773925.1 Cryptomyrus ogoouensis | reverse complement strand
ATTTTTCCCAATTGCATGGGTGAGATCATCCCATCCTGCCAGCCCAGTATCATTTCCCATATCTGTTGTCTGCATTTTTAGACACTATTTTATTAGAAATTAGTAATTGCATTATTGTAGAATTAACCCCTCAACCCGCAAACACAGCGGCCATTTCCGGATAAGACCTGCTCTAAGGGTTCAATAATTTATATAAGAATTTTCATTATCAGTAAAAACATCTTCCAGAATTAGAGAAGAAATAGTTATAAACCATAAGATTTGTAAAAACCTGGCATGCAAATTGTTGCCAGTATAGGTCTGTTTGCTCTAGAAGTATTGAGAACAGATTTTATGTGCAAATATCGCAGAATAAATGTGCCACTTGGCCCTTTCTTACCATCATGTAGTTTGGTCCGGCGAGATAAACATGGATTAAGAGGTGAGCAGAAATGATCTCCTTCTGTTCGCACTTAATTATATGTATTTATTTATTTATTGAAATTAGCTATTTGGGGGAACAGATTGTTATTTGTACAAAACGCCTGCTGAGAGATCCCCCCCCCCCCCACCTTCCTGTCCCAGACGGTTCAGTGAGAACACATTTGGCTGGAGAGGCCTGCGACTTCGCTGTAGCCATGCAGCCTGGGGGCTTTGGCCTGCTCATGGCTGCTTGGCAAACATCAAGCAGAATGTCCTGCAGCTCTGGGGAGGAGCTCCCAGGCGGACTGGGCCATGCGGAGGCCTGAAGATGGGGGGCCACCCAAAGGATCACCAGGCTCCAGTCATGTCTGGTGGTGCTGATGGTTAAAGAAGCGCACTATCCAGAGGAGAGGATGTGTTATTTTATTGGTGTCAGAGCTCTGCTTTCCTTTAAGATTGCAAAACAAAGACAAATCTCACAACTTTGACTCACAGATCTCGGAAAGCAATGACTACCAAACTGCAGCTACAATTAATTTCCCCAGTGACAGTGTCTGTAGAATTAATTCCGAGTGCGAAGACAATTTGATGAATTAAAAATGAGAAATTCAGCATTCTTCCTGAGGAACAAAAAAAAATAAATCCAGCTTTCAGCATCCCTAAAACTTCTGTACGACCAAGACACACAATCAGCAGTGCATTATTAGCTTTTGAACCCCTGTTCTGCAGAAAATATGTTTCATAAATGGCTTTTTTGGGGTAGGCATGAGGCCATGCAGCTTCCATTTGCCCCAATATATTTAGCAGCCGACAGAGATCCAGTTTCCTGAACTGGCCACCTGTTCCCAATCGTGTTCCCCATCAAGGTTACTGGCCCACAGCAACCACTAAAAGCAGGAACACTGTACCTACAAGCAGCATGTTGAGCCTCGTTAATCAGCAGAGAAAAGAAGGATCAAATCTTATCCTTTCACACCCTAAATAATGAAGGATGCATGAGTGACCTATCAGTCACCCATAATCCGCTCTAACGCTCACCACCTGGAAACATAAATGTCTGATGAAATCTGGAGAACAAAGAGGTGAGTAATTAGTTGCTTCCAGTAAAAAACATCTCTGGGTACCAATAAAGGACCAACTTGAATGGGGGGATTTGGTTGAATGTTAAATCTGGGCAAACGAAAAAAGCCTTTTCCTAGGTAATCATAGGTTGTCCTGTGACTCCTCTGCTGTACTTCCTCTGTTGACCTGCAGAGCTTCGAGAGGTGAAACACAAGTATGGGTGCAGCCAAAAGCTCAGGGAGAAAATTGCCCTAGTCTGCCGGTAACTCGATCCAGCTGGGCTGGGACTTTCATTAAGAACGCACGGGAGTCCAAAAACGAGTGGGCCAGGATGTGAGCTATGGAAAAACATCTGGGACGGTTTGAAGACAAAGGACGTAATGATTGGCAACCATTCAGAATGGTTGTGCGACGTCCCTCTCATCCAATCACAGCCTCCATAACAACGATAACGAATGCTCACTCACTTCGGTCATGGCCCAGATCCAATGTGAAATCTCTCCAGTTTCTATCCCCTTTCTAACCTAATTGGTCCCACTTCACTTTGCATACCATGTGACGTACAGAACAGTCTAAATGCTGTGGAATTTAACACGGGTTCCCTCCTACGCAGCCATTTTCTTGGAAGAACTGTAATTTTTTTTAGCAGTAAGCACTTGTTTGTATGTTTAGTCAGCAGATTCTTTTGTGAAAAGAAGCATCCAAGTCAGGAAAGTTTGGGGTGACTGAGCAGGGTCAGCTGACACCCAGTGCCCCTGGAGCACTTTGGGATAAAGACCTTGCTTAAAGGCCCAGCACTGACATGGTTACTCTCCCAGCTATGGGATCCAAACCCACAAGCTTTCAGACACAAGCAGAGATAGCTATGCCACCTGGCGGTATCGGTGCCCTTGTGGTATTAGTGGGGTTGGCATGTGAGTGTAGCACCCTGCACCCTGCTACTCATAGGGAGCATAACAGGAGGCTGCTTTGAGTTTGCATCTCCTTGTAAGCAGGCATTACAGTGGGATGACTGAGAGCCAGACCCTCACTCATCCATAGTCAGTTATGCCGACCCTGCTCAGCCTTCCGAGACGGAGCTGCCTTTGGCCACCCGGAGCAAATAGTTATGTAAATACTTTGAGGGTTATGGGGAAAAAGGGATAACACAATTGGATTGTTTTGTCCCTAATAATTTCTGTTTGTGATAACAAGCGACTGACTGACTGAAGGAAAGTAGACTACATGGAGGATGTCTGATTCACATTCAGGAAACGTTGCAGCATATTTTGCACATTTAACGGATAATATCTTGGCAGCTCGTGTTAATGATTTTGGCTCGACTCAAATGCGAGCAGAGAGCTCAGCCTTGATTCCTTCAATCCATCTGTAATCAAACAGCAGAGCAGCACCTGTACAGAGTGATATGATGCCGAGTGGTTGAGCATGCATTGTGCTGGGGGGGGGGCCACGTTCCATTGTGCTGATGTTTTGAGATATCTTTCTGCATAGCTGGTGGAAATGGTGAGCAAGATGGGTACCAGGCAATCGTGGGTTCAGTTTCCACAAGGGGCCCTGCTGTGGTGTTCATGAAAACAGGTTTAAACCAGAATTAGATCATATTGACATCCCAACCAGGGTGTCCCCTGCCTTGTGTCCTGTGTTAGACTGACATCCTGTCCAGGGCGTCCCCTGTCTTATGCCCTGTGTTAGACCAGCATCCTGTCCAGGGCGCCCCTGTCTTGCGCCCTGTGTTAGACTGGCGTCCTGTCCAGCGTGTCCCCTGTCTTGCGCCCTGTGTTAGACTGGCGTCCTGTCCAGGGTGTCCCCTGTCTTGTGCCCTGTGATACACAAGCATCCTGTCCAGGGTGTCCCCATCCTTGTCTCTGATACACTGGCATCTGGTCCAGGGCGTCCCCTGTCTTGCGCCCTGTGATACACTAGCATCCTGTCCAGGGCGTCCCCTGTCTTGCGCCCTGTGATACACTAGCATCCTGTCCAGGGCATACCCTGCCTTGTGCTCTGTGATGGACTGGCATCCTGTCCAGGGCGTCCCGTGCCTTGTGTCCTGTGATAAACTGGCATCCTGCCCAAGGTGTCCCCTGCATTGTGCCCTGTGATACACTAGCATCCTGTCCAGGGTGTCCCCTGCCTTGTGTCCTGTGATGAACTGGCATCCTGTCCAGAATGTCCCCTGCCTTGTGTCCTGTGATGTACTGCCATCCTGTCCAGAATGTCCCCTGCCTTGTGTCCTGTGATGTACTGCCATCCTGTCCAAGGTGTCCCTTGCCCTAGACTCCTTGTGACCCTGTTCTGGAGAAGTAGTCATGAGAAACGGAATGATGTCTTTTGGGCAAGGTTCTGTAGATGAAAGCCTTTGTTAGGTGAGCTGTGAAAACACTTGTGGTACAGAACTTATTGTTGTTGAATCAAAGCTGACTTTTGTTATCCATAACACCTCCTCTGTTGGCTGCGGAAGCTCTGATAAAACAACCTTTAAGTTCTTATTTTTCTGGTAAACATCATGTCTCCTTTCACAAAACATAAACAGTGTGAGTTACACATAGACCCTGTGCTAATTATTAATTATGCAGGTTGCTTCTACTCTACACTTCGAGTCCCAAGCTTCTATAACCTTGAGGCAGGTGTGAGACGTGGAAGAAAAATCATTCTAATCACGTAACAAACTAGCAGGGACAGTCTCTTGTTTTTCAGCTTTGTTTGTTTGTTTTGTTCTTTGAGTATACTGATTTCCCAATTGTCTTAAATGAATTGTAATTCTCATTTTCAGCTGTATGAAAGAGAATCATGGTTTTTATGTTAAGCTATTTGTGTGTACTTGCTCAAACACAGAATATAAACAAATGAACTCAAAATTTTCTCAGTAAAGAGTAACAAGAATTTCTTTAGTTTTCTGAAGCGGTTACTGATATCTTGTTGGGCAAAGACCAGTTGAGTTCGCAGACCTTTCCTTGGGGGCACCCCAGCCATTCCACGTATTTGTTAACCTTCACCACCAACACACTTGATCAATTAAGCTAATTAGATAATTAACTCCATGAGGTATTGATTAGTGGTCAAGTCCAACGAATACATGGATATATTGGATGCTAACTGCAGACACTGAGTTGATGTGAGGAGAGGCTTAGCTGACAGACATAAAATCATAATTTTTCACCAGCAAATACACAATTTAAGCATTTGGCAGCCATGGCTTTTCCCCATGCTGGGATTGGCCGTGCTGTGACCCCGAAGCAGCTCACCATTCACACCCCAGTGAGCGGCTGGCCGTGCACACGCCCTTGCGACATCACTGTATGAATCACAACGGATCGCAGCTGACACCGAGCCCCCCCCCCCCAGCAGCTGGCACTCGCTCAGAGGAACCAGGAGTGCGCAACGCACTCCGAGAGATTTTTCATCACCGCATTATAGGGATCCAGTATCTTTATGAATAGAATAAATCAGCTGAACGGAAATGAAAAAGCAGAAAGTTTACAGTCTCAGAGTATTTTATTCTTTAAAGAGAAGGGTGATGCCAGGAAGGCATTATGGGTACAATGGCTACCAGAATGAGAGTGATGCGGTGCCGTCCATTATATGATTGGCACATTCTGGGGGGTGGGGGTGGGATGATGGGGTGACACTCCAGGCCTTTCTACAGAACTGTATGGACACTAGAAGGAGCAGCGTTGCTGTATCCATGGACAGAAACAGGACGTAGGGATTTCACCATAGCAAACACAGCCAAGGCAGGACGGATCGGTGGTGTCCTTTGTGCGAATGCGTAGGGAGAGTATGGGACATGTGATCAATTAGCAGGGATGTTTATATAGGGATACGTTGTTTTTCAGGGTGCACCTTTCAGAGGAGCATGGGGCGTGCAGGAGTGTGTGTGTTCTCCCCGTGTCTGAGGAGGGATTCTGCATAAGCTGCACTCCTCCTGCAGTCCCCAGACCTGTCTTTAGGTGAGTCAGTGCCTCTAAATCGGCTGTGATTGTGTATGTGAGCATGTGGCCTTCACAGACTGGCATCCTGTCCCCGGTGTCCCCGCCTGGTGTCCTGGGATCCCAGTTAAAGGCCCCAGACTCAGCGAGACCCCGATAGATGGATGTGAAACATTACTGCCTTATTAAATTGGTCTGTACACTTTAAACAAGCAGAAGTAATATGAATCTTTGTCTTATGAATCTAATGTATTTATGTGAAGCTACATGTGGAAATCAGCTTTGGGGAGGTACAGGGAGGAGCGAATACCCAAATGATAAAAGGCCTAAAAAAATCAAAGGGAATCAAATGAAGCGACCCATGGAAAATGAGCTGAGAGTGAACGAGAGCCAGAGAAAAGCTCTAAAGAGCTGTTATTCTCTGCCTGCCGCACTTCTTTTCACTGGCAGGATGTGGTCATCAGCAAATGGACTTTTGTCTTAATTAAAAAAAATAGGTAATTACAAAGCAAGACAAGTCCAGATGCTAATGGCCATGCATTCCTCTCTAAATTACCTGCTCCCTCCAATCATTCCTCTAGACATTTACTACTACTTTAAACTGAAGGTCAGTGTACTAATTTTGATTAATACTTAGGGTTCAAAGTTACTTTTGAGAGGTATGTATAAAAAGAACAATTGAGTGAAGCTTTGAATGTATTTCTTCAGTTAAAATTAAGCCAGTTTGAGCCTCTTTATGCCCGCTAAAACTGCAAGTATATATGTATGTGTTTAATGTGTCTGAGTAGCACATACAGCACTGTGCAAAGAGAATTGTCAGTGTAGAGTTATGATTCTCTATGTCAAAGTGTGACACCCATTTGGAAAACTCTCCTCATGTCCCACAGTGTCATATTTACTTTTTCACAGTACTGCTCATATATCATGTCTGATTTAAACACCTTTTATATATGCGATTAGTACCCAATTATCCAGTTCTTTTCACTTTCAAAATAAAATTTTAAACTGTAAAAATTTTGCTTGCATCTATAGCTCACTCTTGATAGCGTATTAGAATTGTTCCATTTGCTTTTTAACAAATACATGGGTATATTGGATGGTAAATGTATAATTTGCTTGCATAGTTTTGCATTGTGTTTACATTTTGATAAGATAGTGGTGGTGGTTTATTGTTGGAGGTGAATGTGCTTGGGTCCCTCTCCTGTCAGGCCGTCTCCTGCCTCCACGGTCTACAGGAAAGCATTCCTTATTAGCACTAGGTTTTATTTCCTGAATATACTATTGCTTGATTCTGTATCAAACAACTCGATGTCAAAACAGGACTAAAACTCAAACAAAGACAAGTTTTTTAATGCAGGTTCTGTTACATTTTTTCCATGACTGCTCATCCAGGACAGGGTCATAGTGGGCCTGGAGCCCATGCCAGCAAGCGGGGGGGCTGACTGGACAGGATGCCAGTCCATCACAGGGCACACGCTCACTCACACTCACACTCACACACAACCCCCTCGCATATCCTGCAGGCAGGAACATGTGTGAACACAAAGCTGGGGGAGGGGTGGGACCTATGCACCATCCTGGACGTATGAGACTGTGCTGCTGACCACTGAGCTGTAGGTGTGACAAAAATTAAATAAAATTAAGTCCCTGTTTTTATATTGTGACGGGCAACATAAGAGCACAAGTGCTTGTGAGGTTCCACCATCCTGCTCATAGGCATGATGTTCCGCCTCGTTCTGTGTTGTGGGGCATCCAGCCGAGTTCCCCGCCAGTGCTCTGGGGGGGTGAGGAAGGGGGCGGGGCCTGGCAACCCGCTGCTGGTTAGGGCCATTTGGTGTCAGGCAGATTCCTAGGGTCGCCCCTTCCAGTGCGTTGGCCACGCACCTGCTTGGGCAGGATGGGGTGCAGCATGTCAGAGGAGCCCCATATGCTGCCCACGTCTGTCGGCGTGAGCGCGGCACACACGCCTCCTGCCTGTCCGCGCAGCTGCAGCGGTCACGTGGTAAGCGTGCAAGCCAGCAATCCATCAGACCCTCACCTCTGCTCCGCCGTCAGGCACGAACGTGTAAGATTAGGTCATACGTGAGGATAGATCATCACGGTAGGAGAGAACACGCGTGAGCCATTGGTGAGCGGCACTAATGCGATCCCTTACATGTCCGCACAATGCAAAGCCGACTCGTGTGCTCCGGCACGGAACAATCACCGTGTTACATTGCACAGTCCGACACATGCGGTGAGGTGTTTCTGAAGTGCCTGCAGTGTGTGATTCTGCTTGCATGAGCACGTCTCCTGTGATAAACCGGCATGTAGTCCACAGCCAGCCTTGCCTGGCTCAGTCCCCTTTTGCCGTTTCCGGTCCATGAATGTCCACACCTCACTTCACATCTCATCACCTTTGACGGCTCGCCTGTGCTTGACATACATTCCGAATGTTTCTTCTTGCCCAAATATTAAGCATAAGCAGAAATAGTACTTACAATGGACACATTCAGAGGTGATAAGCAGTTCTTCTTCCACCTTCCCTTTGGCGTAGCTGAGCTCTGAAACCAATAAACGATGCAAAGGCTCATTGTGTGTGATCTATTGTACAGTTCCCTCCAGGAAAAGAGGGAAGTAATGCAAGTGAATTAGCTTCCATAAACACACAAGAGATTGGCTTCATAAACAGAGCCGTGGGAGATTGTCCTACGAGTCACAGTCAGAGATGATAACAGGCTGTGTCTGACAGCTTGTGAATACCATTTTCACCCTCTGCCACAAACTGCAAGTTGTTTTACACCCGTCTAAATGGATGTACAGTGATTGCATTATCACATTAAGATGTCAGCTGTCACGCACTTTCATCTTCTGTAATGTGGTTTATGGCTCCCCCCCAGCAGTGAGCACCCACACCGTCGGCAGTCCTTGCCACCACTGATGCCTTCCCGTGATTCTTTTGGGGTGGAGCTAGAGATGTTCCCCCCAGGCCCTCCCCCCAACCGGATGGAGGTGCTGCAGGAACACGTTCGGAGGTGTTATGCCACTAACGAGTCACGGTGGGGGGATACAGATGACAAGGAGGCTGCTCCTCCTATGTGCAACTTCATGCCAGGGCTGCGGGTATCGGGGGCTCTTCCTGTGACCCACACTTCATCTTTATTTCCCTTTTTCTCATGACTGTACATAAAGAGCTTTGCAAAATGGGGGTTCATTTTGGGTTTCTTATAATTGTGTGTAATTATAGCAGGTTGGCATCACTAGCGTTGGTTGATTTAGGTAGAAAGCACATATCTGTCACACTAAAGGCAGGGGACACTGTGGGTGGCATGCCGTCCCAGCGCAGGGCGCACAGTCACACAATATGGGCAATCCAGAAACACCAAAAGCAGATGGCATTGGAGTGTGGGTGGAAACTGAGGAAGACCTGGGGAGAATCTGCAAGTTCTATACACATGAACCCGAATGGCATGGAACCAGGGGCACTGCTGAGTCCATCATGTCTCCCACATGAAGCACAGATGCCGGATCAAATAGAAAACTTTGTCCTTAATTTGTTTTATGGCGTCTGACATCTACACAAGACTAAGGGAAAGTGGCTTGTGGTCGGGGCAAATTTTTTGAAGAATTCCTTTAAACCTCAGAAAAGAATGTGGGTTGCATTTACCGTTTGTACGTAGATTTACTTGACTGATATTACAAAGATCAGAGCTTCATCCTGCACAGAACTCACTGGCACTGCATTTTGGCCAACGTCATTACTCAAAGCAATTACTGGATGGGAGACTGGTCCATCACAGGGCAGGAGGTAGGGGTCTCCCTGGATGTGGATGGGAGGCCGGTCCATCATGGGGCAGGAGGCAGGGGTCTCCCTGGATGTGGATGGGAGGCCGGTCCATCATGGGGCAGGAGGCAGGGGTCTCCCTGGATGGATGGCTGGTCTATCGCAGGGCAGGAGGCAGGGGCTTCCCAGGATGGGAGGCCAGTCAGTCACAGGCCACACTCTCACGGATGGTCACATACTGCAGGCAGCTTTCAGAGAGTGGTCCACCAAAACCACATGCGGGAAGAAACCAGAGTAGCAGAAGGATCCCCAAACAAACATGAGGAGAACATACAAACAAACATGAGGAGAACATACAAACAAACATGAGGAGAACATACAAACAAACATGGGGAGATTCTGAAAAAAGCACACATACTGAGACAGGGGCCAGGAATCAGCCCCGGAGAAGTGAGTCCACGCCTGGAACTGATGCACGTCACACTCTCATCATAAAGCCTCATCCCCACTTCCACCTGCTTCTCCTCTCAAATCCTGCCCAGTTTCATTCAGACTCACAAACTGGCGGTAGCAATAGACAAATGTCACAGTGACCTTTGCGTCCACTTTAGCCTTGGCAAAGCTGTCTGCCCTCATAAAAGTGGAGATTTATTGAGTGGCAGTAACCTGCGAGCGCTGGCCCACTATTGCTGAGTTATAGATGGGTTCAAGCAGCAATGGGCCCCAGCAGGAACACATCCTTAGCACAGCGTTAGTGTCCGCTGGGTCAGTACGCCCCTTAGCGTGTGTGACAGCCTGCCGCTGCTCATCAGTCCTGCCTGCACCCCCAGGCCCAGCTCCAAACGACTGCTGCAGCCACAAACATACACCTGTCCGCTGAATTACCTTCTGCAAACACCTACAGGGACCGGCCCAGCCCGAGGTTTATTGTTCTGCCATGGCTTTCTTTTATCATCCGCGAAAAATGGAACAATGGTGCGTGAAGGTCCGTGTCACCAGGTTGGTTATCCAATATCCCGGAATAGGCGCTTCCCGAACCTGGCGGGCCGGTTCTCTAATGACACGTCTGACTGCCAAATGGACGGGGTGGCTCTGAGATCGTGGGCTTCGCCATCCGCAGGAACGACGCTCGGGAGAGCGTGGCCTCGTTGCCATGACGACCGAGTGCGAGCCATCTATCTGAGGAAAGCAAATGCCCCCGTCTGCCTGCAAGCCTTTAAGCCAAACATTATTCACTGGGGTTTCATAGAGGGTACAATTGGACGTACGGCCACGGTTAGCAAATAGGCTTTACCATGTTTGTGGTCCTAATGACCAGCTTTAAATGCATGGCCATTTTACAGCCAAGCGTTCTAATGGGCAGAAAATATATGCATTTTTTTCATTCTTTGTGACGTGGATTTACAGGGCAAGAGCAAAGGAGACAGTATTCTGGCACCACTAGCTTTTATCCTCCTGAGTCTGCAAGTCATTGCTGACCGCCATGTAAACTCAACAAAAAAATGCAAGTGTTTCATGACCAAAGACGCAAATCTCAGCTGTGATGTGGAAAGTCCTCCAAACATCTTCTGGGAGTGAAAAAGCATGAGATCCAAAGCGTAATCTACTGATCGGTGATCAGGGCTGGACTGGCATACCCTGCGTTTTCTGTATGTGAATCAGATATTATTAAAATGTATCATGGAAGACCCCAAAGTCCAGGGACATTATTTTTATCCCAGTCCAACCCTGTTGATGATGCACCACTTTGTTAAGGCAATGGAACCTGATTACTGGGGCATATTGTAGCTATTTGTTCCACGGCAGAAGGCACAGTGGCAGCCAGATCCCGTGATAAGCGTGGAGAGGTGGACCACGGGCCTAAATGCGACTCCCTCTGTTCTTTCATTATCGCAGTCCTCACTGAGCCGTAATGAAGTGCCGCTGAACTGAGCGATCTCCAGCTTCTCCTGCCGCACTGTCATCGGTTGGTGGTAAACAGACCTTGGATTATGAGACCTAGCCGGGGCACACGAGGGGCCCTGTGTTATTGGAGACTAGCTGGTTTCTGGAACGGCTCTGCATGTAGCGAGCGGCAGAGCCGGAGGGAACCTCACCAAGACACTAAACAGAACAGTGGTCCATTCTCTCACTCGTTATTAGCATGGCAGGGATGTGGCAGACGAGACCAGAGAACAAAAAAGGAGGAATTTCTCCCCATAATTGTTTCAGTCTGTTCTGCCGCAACAGATTGCAGAATTTGGCTTTCTTGCAAGACCGCTTCCTCCCCCCGTTTTCATAACTCCAACATTGCAGATTTGATTTTGCCGTCAATCTGTGCTGTTTTTCTGTGGAATGCCCAAGCTCTCAGTGTGCGACCTGTGAGTTTAACCCTGGGTGAAAATGTACGATTGTAATACATACACTACTGTATCTGAATAGGATTTGTACCCTCCCGTGCTAAAAATGCACCCCCAATAAAATGTCACCAGCTACATCTTATAGATGCTGATCTGCTGAGTTCCTGCTGTAAGTACCATGACACCAAGAGTCTCGGTCAGTTATCACATAAGGCAATGATTGTGTCAGTTAGCTGACACTTTCTGGTTTATACCCACTGACAGGCAGGCAGAGATCCTCTGTACACAGTCAAATGTCCATGGCAAGTCAGTGGCAAAATATTTTCACTGAGAAAAAATACTATGTTGTTAAATACCATCTCTATGATAAACATTGCATTTCGATCAAAATCTCCCTCCAAATTCACCTAGCTGTTGATCCCTGTATGTAGCAAAGGCACCTTCCCACAGGGAAACGCTGTCACTGCATTCATGCCATTCACTGCATTTGCTGCGAGACTCCAGTTAAATGCCTTCCGTGATTCTGACCGACCAGCCATCTACCTTCCTCTGACAGGACAAAAACTCCCAACTGCAAGATGGAGGACCAGAAGCAGAGGATTCTGGAAGTTCTGGTCATATGTCACTGAGTGTTTGTGCTGGAACACATCATGTGATATTCATGAAGCCTTTTAAACTCAACCTACTGCAGTATAAATTGTGTTTTCTTCGACATTTTGGGAACCATTAATTCAGTGAGGGATTGAAGGAGCTTAAACCTGGCCCATGGAATGAAAGGAGGGGATTGTTGTTTGTTCAGGATCTTAGCAGCAGTTCTGCTCTGTGGAATTTCTGTTAAAATGACTGGTGATATACCAAGCAGCAGCTGTAATGAAGTCTAATAGAACTTAATGTAAAATGCTTTGTCAGTCATAATCAAATGGCATTGAAGGTGTTGCGCCGAGGTCACCATGGGATGGGCTCCGAGCTCACCATGGGGATAGG
Source organism: Cryptomyrus ogoouensis (assembly GCA_025773925.1). Taxonomy (NCBI): domain Eukaryota; kingdom Metazoa; phylum Chordata; class Actinopteri; order Osteoglossiformes; family Mormyridae; genus Cryptomyrus; species Cryptomyrus ogoouensis. Next base: position 864,674 of record JAOYFF010000007.1, on the reverse strand, counting down.
CTTCGAGCTCACCATGGGATCGGCTATGAGCTCACCATGAGAATAGGCTTCGAGCTCACTGCAGGATCAGCTCTGAGCTCAGCATGAGATAGGTTCTGAGCTCACCGTGGAATAGGCTATAAGCTCAACCTTGGTATAGGCCCTGAGCTCACCGTGGGATAGGCTCCGAGCTCAACATGAGAATAGGCTCCGAGCTCAGCATGAGATAGGCTCCGAGCTCACCGCGGGATGGGCTATGAGCTCACCGTGGGATCGGCTCCGAGCTCACCGCGGGATCGGCTATGAGCTCACCATGTGAATAGGCTCCGAGCTCACTGCAGGATCAGCTCTGAGCTTACCGTAGGATAGGCTCCAGATAAGCTCCAAGCTTACCATGGAATCAGCTCCGAGCCCTCCGCAGGATTGACTCCGAGATCACCATGAGATAGGCTCCAAGCTCACCGCAGGATCAGCTTCTGAGCTCAGCATGAGATAGGCTCTGAGCTCAATGCGGGATAGGCTCTGAGCTTACCGTGGGATGGGCTCCGAGCTCACCATGAGAATAGGCTCCGAGCTCACCATGAGAATAGGCTCTGAGCTCAGCATGAGATAGGCTCTGAGCTCACTGCGGGATGGGCTTCGAGCTCACCATGAGAATAGGCTCCAAGCTCACTGCAAGATTGGCTCTGAGCTCAGCATGAGATTAGGCTCAGAGTTCACTGCAGGATCGGCTCCTAGCTCACCACGGGATCAGTGCTGAGCTTAACGTAACCCTGTACTGGGAAAGTGGTCATAAGTTAAGGATGAATGGATAATTTGTCATGCAGCATGATGCAAGCTAATGATATAAATCCCTGGAAAGAGATTACATCACACCTATATTTCACTTGGTCTACAGTTTATTATGTTTTTAATTTATGGCATGAAAAAGAGCTGCTTTAAAGTCACACACGAACAAATACAGCGTATGTAACGGTTATATAAAGTTTTAAAGGGATTCTGTTTGTTTCCAAAGAGTTACGAGGCTTCCGCACACCATCTGCTCGCCAACACTCTTTTTGGATAAAACAGTCATGGCGTCACAAACACGCTGCTCAGCGAGTGCTGCTGTCAGCCATGTGGGGATGCCACTTTGCATAGCCTTCATGTAGGCCCCTATAGAGCCCCTAGGTAAGGGGAGCCATTTAACAGCTCTTTCAGGAGCCCCCTACCTCCACCCCCTGCCCCGCCTTGCTGCCCGACGCCCAGCAGCAGACGATTACCAGCTTTTGTCTCTGCAAGAGCCGATGTCAGCGATGCCGGCGCGGGAGGATCTGGCCCCGGCTCCTTGAAAAGCTGCTTCTGCTCTTTGCCAAGCACAGAGGAAGCATGAGACCCACTGTGCTGAGGGGGTTGTTTTTTTACCCCTCTAGTAACAGCAAGTAGATGCACTAAGGCTCCATGCAAAGCGTCGTCTGGGAAGTCTGCTTCAAAAATTTGTGTCCTGTGCCTTTGTGTGGCTGCATGTCAAGGACAGAGCATATATGACAAAGGACTGTAAGGGCATGCTTTCAGCTTAACTGAGGAACAGAGAAGCTTTAGCCACCATAGCAGGACAGCCTGGTGATTATGCAGAAGATACAAATATTCCCTCTATGAAAACAGAGATGCAGTAATGTACTGGTGGTTTTGTTTGGACGTGCTTCCAGTGACTGAGGCAGAGGTTCTAACACAGCGTGGGTGTGCAACGGGTCATGCCAAGGCTGCAGCTTTGCCCATCTAAGCATGTGTACTAGGTCCGCTTCCACGTGGTGTGGATTCAGTCAGGTTCCCACCAGGGCAGGTATCCTGTCATGGGTTTAAGGAGATTGCTTCTTAAATCCGGCCGCCTTTCCATCTCCATGAGAGCCAGGGACACTGCGGTCACTTACCACATAGCTTCCGGAAAGCCTGTTTGTAGAGCGGCTTGTCGGAGTGGTGGACACAGGCTTGCAGGACGAGCCAAGCTGAGCCACATGGTAGGAGGGCAGCACGGTTCCTAGAAGGTATGAACTGCAGTGCTTTTTATCCCAGTTCCTGGAATTAACCCGAAGTAAATGCATGGGTTCCATGTTGGCTCATATAGACATTACCCAAGCTGTGTTGGGCTTGTACATCTTCTGAGTTGCTGCCCATTAAATATGTCCGGCTGTACACGGCCTTATCTGTATCATTGCTTCCTATCTGGCCTAATATGGCGCCTGGTGTTTTGACCCGCCATCTGTTTCTTATGCTTCCTTAGTACGGAAACTGCACTTTCAAAGGTATACAGTGATCATCTTGTGATACCCCTCTGGTGATACTGCTGATTTAATTTTGCTGGACCTTACTGCAGCTTTTGACACTGTGGATCAGACAGTTCTTTTATCACGTTTGAAGCATGGAGGTATTCAAGGTAATGCCCTTGAATGGTTTAGATCTTATCTAACAAACCAAAGTTTTTCTCCATGCCTTGGTGAATTTTCATTTTCCTCAGCCCCTCTTACCTCTGACATTCCACAAGGCTCCATTCTTGGTCCTATTCTTTTTACACTTTACATGTTACCCCTAGGTTTTCATTGCTTTGCTGATGATACTCAACTTTATTTGCCACTTACATCAGTACAGAGCGACTCAGCACACCTGGTCCATGAGTGCTTAAATGATATTAAATTTCTTCAGCTCAATTGAAAGAAAACTGAAATATTGGTATTCGGGCACTCAGAAATTCCAACTCCTATTGATAATTCTCTTGGCTCTCTTGCTTCATATGAGGCCATCCGCCAAAAATCTAGGTGTGATCTTTGTGCTTTTATAACATCATAGTTAAATTAATTCAACAGCATGTATGTAGGGATTGATCAGGCCTCATTACAGCATCTACAGATTTTGCAAAATGCTGCAGCCCATTCATTAACTGGTACCAGTAAATGTGAACACATCTCACCAGTACTTGCCTCCCTAAGTTGTTATTGGAAACTCACTTCTTCACACTGGATATTCATCAGAGGTTAGACTGAGACTTGATAGATATTAATGTTTGTTTATGATTGATTTTATACATTTTATGATTGAATAGCACTTTGGTCAGCACTGGCTGTTTTTAATGTGCTTTATAAATAAATTTGACTTTGACTTTATTCCTCTCTGACACATCCACAAACGTAACACAGAGCTTCTCCATTTCCCCTGGAAAGCCTTGTATAATCAGAGTGCTGTATGACTAGTGTACTCAAATCAGACTGAAAACAAATGCTTGGAAAATGCTTCGACTGTATTGATCTTGGAAGAGTTTGATTGAGATAATTGTGGTTAAATGTATAATTTCACAATGCTTGCTTTGAAACTGAAATGAATAGGGCCCTCGACTGTCTGCCAAAATTATTGCCTATAGTCCAAATTAAGGGTGGAATTAAATCCTCTGTAATTAGTGGTTTTGGCCTTTGCAGTACGTGGTGCATTTAAGGAAGTGTTTTTCATCTCAAGTTGAGAAAAAGAATATATAAAAAAAACAGCTAAACATTTCAGCAGATGGGGGAGAGTGAAAATGGACCCTAAGCAGCATAGACTACAAATCCAAGTTAACAAAAGGATATTTAGCTATAAAGGACAAAATATTGCATTTGCTTTTCAGCTCTGATATGTGCTTACAAAAACATGTCCTCCTTTATCCTCTTTAGCAGATACCGCATATAAGAAGTGTTATATATTATGTAAATGATTTCTGGAAAAAATGTTTGTCATGTCTCGTAGTGGCTATAACCCTTGAGGTCCAACAGAGGTGGACATGACATAATCATGACATAATCCATCCGCCATTTGACCTTTGGGTCTCCTTGGCTGCTTTACACAAACTTAAAAATGAACCTAAATTTTACTACTTCAGGCACAGTCAATGAAATCTTCAGAGTTTAGCTGGTCACAGGTTTGATCCTGTAGTTGCTGGTTGTTATGGAAGCCAGGGGAAGGTCGTTGGTGGCAGTTCTCTGCTTTGCTGTTGAGCTGCTCTGGCCTCTCAGGCAGAGTGAATGTCCTGTGTTGGGGACACAGAATGATTTGTGGTCAGTGGCACATGCTGTCCTTAAGACAGGCTTGCTGGTCTGCCACCCCCAGCTGGTTCTCCACCGATCTGGCCCCTTCTCCTGCCCGGACAGGAACAGAGACAGCCTTGTCTCGCCCAAGCTGCCTGGCCACTCACAGCCTCCCTCTTGGATTCCTCCATCTGTCTCCATCCTTGCAAATCCTGCGTCTGAATCGGCATGGTATGCTTTTAGAATTTAGTGATTAATTGTCATTGTTGACACACCACAGTGCACAACCACGAAATGTGTTCTCTGCATTTAACCCATATGGGCCAATGTGACATAGCAGGGGGCAGCTAATTCAGCGCCCAGGGAGTGTGCTTGGGGACAGTACTTTGCTCAGGGTACCTCAGTGGTGCCTTGCTGGTCAGGGATTTGAACCTGCAATCTTTCAATTATGAGTGTTCTTCCCTAACCGTTAAGCCACCACTGCCCACGGCACTATGCACCACAGTAAAACATGTTGCCCTGCATCGCACCGCCAAAAGCGGAAAGTCACTCATAAACAGAAATCCATCTAAATTGCAGTAATGAAGTGAAATGGGGAAGCGAGTCTGCGAGTGTGTCGGTGGGAGTATCTGTGGGAGTGTTTGTGGGCATGACTGTGAGTGTGTCTGTGGGTGTCTCTGGGTGTCTGTGGGAGTGTCTATGAGTATATCTGTGGGAGTGTCTGTGGATGTATCCGAGTGTGTCTGTGTGTGTCTGCGGGCGTATCTGTGGGAGTGTGTGAGAGTATCTGTGGACGTGTCAGAGTGTGTCTGTAAGTGTCTGTGGGTGTTTCTGGGTGTCTGTGAGCGTATCTGGACTTCTGTGAGCGTGTCTGTGGGCATGACTGTGAGTGTGTCTGTGAGCATATCTGTGGGAGTGTCTGTGGACGTATCTGAGTGTGTCTGTGGGCATGTCTGTGAGTGTGTCTATGAACGTGTCTGTGTGTCTGCGGGCGTGTCTGTGGGAGTGTGTGAGAGTGTGGACGTGTCTGTAGGAGTCTGGTTGTATCTGTGGGAGTGTCTGTGAGCGTATCTGTGGGAGTGTCTGTGAGCGTGTCTGTGAGCGTATCTGGACGTTTATGAGTGTGTCTATAGGAGTATCTGTGAGCGTGTCTGTGGGAGTGTCTGTGAGCATATCTGGGCATCTATTAGTGTGTCTGCGAGCATGTCTATGATGAAAATCTATCATGTCCTCTGTCTGTTTTGTGTCCCTTTTGTAGGTGCATCATTGGAATGCTTGGGGTTTTGTTCCAGAATGTATAACAGGTCATATTTGGCAGAATGGAATGAGAATACACTGATTCAAGTTGTTATTTTTTATTTATTTGCTATAGGGGACATAATTAGCGAATGTGTTATTTATCAGTATCATCCGTCCATCCATTCGTCTTCAAACCGCTTTTCCTGTCATGTAATAGAGATTTATGTGTAGTGGAACCGGTGTGCACTTGTTGAAAGGACTGTCTCTGCATGAAATACAATATGTCTAAATAAAAAGATCATTTTGGATGTTGGAATCTCTTACAAATCCATACGCCACACTTGATGTCATAATGCAGAGTCTGAGACTCATAAAACAGATTCATGGACAATGGCAGCCATGAGCACTGAGGAGGTAAAAGCTCCGCCCCATGAATGTTTTAGCGCTGCTCGCTTGCTGGAGTGGGAACAAAGCCATTAGATTAAATTTTACTGCCAATAACAGAGATTAATGACTCCCCTAGCAGATCGGTGAATAGGTGGAGGAGGGAAGCAGAGGCGTAACAATGGGAGTTGTTTAAAACAGTGTCCAGCCTGTGTTCTGTATGCTTAGCGGACAACGGTACCTGCATGTAGCCTGTGAAACAAATCCAAACATATATAGCTTCTCTAAGTAGTTCCACCACTGCATTTGTCAAAGTGTCAAATTATATTTACAGAAGTATGTTTGAAACATTTTGTAAGATGACTGGTATTTATCAAAATGAAAGTAATTAGCCATGCCTGATTACACTCGTAACATTGCTCTGCAGAAATGGGGACTGCTTTATGAATCTGTTGTTAGTATGTTAGGTGACACACGTTTTGCTAGTTAAATAATTGAGTTATCTTGCACTTTTTGTATATTTAGCTATTATTATTATTATAATCATCATCATCATCTGGGGTTTAAATACAGACAGAGCCCACCTCCAGCCGCCTTATGTCCAAATTGCACCTAGCCTGAGTGCAGTACTTTAACATTAACCTTTCTTTGTAATGTCCCAAACATGTTATTTTTTAAAAAAAATCAAGTGCCCATATCATGAATAAAAATAACTTTTTGATCAAATTTATTAGTTTATTTTGTTTTGCCTTAAAGTGGCAACACAAGACACTAACAAATGAACATATGTACTGCGTCTGTAAGATTACGATTATAAATACATATAACTAATAAACTAATCTTCAGCCGCCCCCCCCAGTACCCAACAGGGCTCACCCTCCTCTCTGATTCTGGTTTAACCCCTGATTATTATTATTATTATTATTATTATTATTTATTATTATTTTGTGAGCTCTTCGGTTCTGCTGAAAGCTCCACATCAGAGCCTAAATGAAGGGCTCATTGTGCACCTGGCCCTGTTTAGCTACACACACCTTAACCACAAAAATGCAACACATGAGAGGAAAACACGGCTACGTTCTTTTTAATCATCCATCCATCCGTCTTCTAACCGCTTATTCTGTAAAGGATCACAGGGATCCCCATAATGTATTGAAATGATTTTCTTTTCTGGAAAAACTGCACTTACTTTATCAGTAGTACTGTTTTTAGTAATGGCACTCAAGGGATATTTAGAAACTTCCAACTTTATTGGTTACTAGCAATCCTAAAACACTGTTTTAAGTGTAAGTTACCATAATGTGGCTAAAATAATTGCTTATCACATAAAATAATGGTACAAATCGATTAATTTCTTAAAATAAATTCAAATGATAGTGCTTTATTGCATGAATGAGGAACAATTGATCATTTAGGCGCAAAATGAAACATGCAGGACCTGCCTTTGTGGTACAGTCGGCGTGTGGATGTAGAGTTTTTGCCCGCGTCGCAGCACGATGCCTGCGCATACCGATGCCTTTCCTTAGAAGTTCCGCTGTTAACAAGAAGGAGTGCAGCACTGGTCACTCAGTAACAGCTGACGATTGTCTAATATTGTGCTGATGTGCATGAATACTGCCACTTTGGCAGTAGCTGCACAGATGCCAAGCAGAGGGAGCACTCACTCTCCTACTTTACTCCTTTTAAATATTATTATTACGAGCTGTTAGAGTTTCTCCTTCCTTTGTGTGTCATTTCCCATTGTTTGTTTCCCAGAACGGAGGCCATTACTCTGCTCTGGTCCCGCGGGAGTTTAATCATACCAGAACCCAGGAGGGTCACACAAAGAGCCCCCTCCTCTAGCGGAATGCAGCTATCGCTGGCACGTTCTGCCACTTCGATTTCCATCCTCTTAGACGACAGACTAATTAGCTTTTATTATTGAAAGGCAAAATTAATTTCATAACCTACGTTATGAAGATTTTCCCTTTGTTTTAACAATTCCATTGTGTCTACACTCGATAGAGAGACCGTGCGCAAACTGCTAAACAGTGGCTCAAAGGGGCTTTTTAGTTCCTTGGCTGGTAAATTGCTTTTTTTCTTGTAAGCATTTGAACTGAGTTCCGTTATTCGTTGAACACTATCACAAGTTTTCCATGTAAAGTCGGGGTTTAAAAGGCCAAAACTCCACTGTTTGTTATTAATTCTTTAATCACACACTTTTCTTCACACATACACAGGTGCATGTTTTGCTCACGCAGATCGAATCAAATGTCCAGTTTGCTTCTTTGGATTTGCATTTGCGAGATAGGAGCTCCTTAAGCAGTACCCCTATGCCATGCCTTGCTGCAGCGTGTTCTACGGGTTTCCTGCAGTGAAAGATGCTGCCCAATGTGGTGCGTGAGTCAGCGAGCCGTCTCAGCGAGTGTGGGACCATTACAGCCATTACAGAGTTAACGTTCAATAAACAGCAACATAAAAGACATCTGTAGTTTTTATTGATGCCTGATATGCAGGAAGCATCTGTTGAAAGATCACAAATAAATGTATTTATTATTAACTGTAGTATCTGTCTGTCTTCCTTTGTCAGTCGTTCAGTCGAGTTATTGACTGAGCGTGGGGGACTGGCAACTGTAAAACCTGGCAACAAGGGGGATGATTATTAAATTTTACTAAAGTAAGGTTAGTAGAGGCCCCTGGGCTTCAGCCTGGGTAAATCCGTATACTAAAGTGCCCTGATTAATGACTGTATCATAAGGCCAGTTGCATTGACTGGCATCATCTTCCCTGGTTGGATGAGCTTTCTCAAAGTTGATTATGCTGTGCAACAATCCTGACATGCAGGATGACGGTAAAGATAACATTGAAAAGCCAATTAGTTAAAACTTTTCAAATGTGTGGCATTTATAAAATATGCATTTTGTATACAAATGTTTAATTCAGTTTTAATTGAAACGTTTCTCTTGTGTAAAACTCATTTCATAGTGTCACAGGGTCGTTGCTTGCAAAATTTATTGTATAAACAACAATTAGTTTATTTTCAAAGACTGATACAGCACATGTATATAAAGCCTGAAATAGTGTCTTAGATTTATTTCAGGAACTGGAACTTTACAAAATCCTGAAGAAGAAAAACTCAGATTTTGCTGGTGCAGACCATATTGCTCACTTGATTGTTGTGATTCTCCTTTAACTACTTTCCAAAATATCCCTGTTGATCAGCTCTTGTGATTTCTTATGTGTTTCAAACATTTGTTAATGTGTGCATACATTTTTCAGTGGGCATATTACCAACATTCCATTTATTTTTTGTGCTATGTCGAATATAGTACCTATAGGCCTACGTGTGTCATGTAAAAGACCGTCATGGTATTAAACTTATTTATGCCTGTCAATAGTACAATATCGGACAAAGGCAGCCTGGTCAGTTTTTTTCCTACTGATCAACACTTAAGCAGTGAAACAGACTCGTCCTGTCAGTGTGATTGAGACTGAAATGCTTACAGGTGAGCCCTGTGTTGTTCTCCCCTGAGACGCGCAAACGGTATTAGGAAGGTGCCACTTCTTCTCTGACTTACGTGTCACAATCAACACTGCCAGCGGCGGAGCAAGTCGGGACAGATCATGCTTTCATCGCGATTGCTCCGCTTTTCCGCCAAGGACCTCCGGCTTAGACTCACTGATTAACCACAAACCCAGTGAAAGGCAGCTACGGAGCATTACACAGGAAGAGCCCGTTCAAAGGAAAAGAAATCACGAAACTGAAATTGACATGTGGGGTTGCAATTTTTTCTTTAGTAATTTTCGATAATAATAGGTCATAATGTCATTAACAGTGCGCTGGCTGTTTTCCGCCTGAGGCTTGAGCAATATTGAAAACTATCATCTACTGTGACATGACAAGTAGGGCTAACCCGGGGCACGTTTACATAAGAAATTCTCGATTTGTCTAATCTAAAATGGATTTTTTTTCAGTTGAATAAATATCATACACATCCGTTCATATTAATTCATCTATTCCCGGATATTGTTATTTAAACAACAACCCCACAAATATGCTGCGCAGAGACATAAAGCCAAGGTGTCAGCGGGCGGCGCTCTTCCCCATGACCTTGTTCGTAAAATGTGAAATCGAGGAATTTCGGGAAGTATGTGCACGATCGTAAAATCGACACGACAAAACTGGCGACACGGCCGCAGTTTGTGCAGCTTTGAAACGGAAGTAAATTATTGACCCCGAGCTACTTTCTGCCGAGTTTGATTGATCGTGTAAACCGCCAATGTGTCTGAACAGGACATCGGGAAGTGGAGTATGCAGGCGTTAGTAAACTGCAATTAAATGAACCACCACGCAGAGTTTCCGCATTTAGATAATAAATACGCACAGATGTGGACTGAATAAACATTATGTTAACGCGTGTGCATTGTTCCTCGTCTTCTGTCGGAGGACTTGGGTTTATTAACCTGACGGACATTGCCGGTGTTTGGCCAGTTGCTCTCTCCGGTCCAGGCGGCTTTGCTGACGATCCACCGGTATCACTCAACCGGGATGGCTGGTTATAGCGTTGGACATGATTTATGGATGGATGCCGAATTCTGCTACATCTGTAATACCTGGGAAAACTGAGTGTGTGTGGCAATCAAGGGTTAGTCACTGGTTTATTTCGCGAAATCCATTTCCATGGAGCCAGGTATACATCTTAAAGTGTTATTCAAATAAGAGCAAGCTGATTGCCGTTTCGTACGCAACACATAGAACGAATTTGTGATCATTAAAAATCAATTCTTTTTAACTCGGGTTTGTGGATTTAATTGACCAAAAGTAATAAAATAAAAATACGTTTGAAAGACCATGAACTACCGCCGAATTTGTAATTGTAGTATATCCATCCATCCATCCATCTTCCAACCGGTTATCCAGTACAGGGTCACAAGATGGCCTGTAGTCTGTTTTAGGGAACACAGGGCAGAGATACGCCTGTCCATCGCAGAGCACACGAACACACACATTGCAATCGTAATGCATTTAATTAAAAAAAATCTAACCCAGGTCCAGCGACGCCACGCTTTTGACTCGCTGCTCTGCGCTTCCTGAATCCATTTTCTCCTGCGCTCCAGTCCCGGTTTTGCGGGGATCCGCTCCGGATTCCTGCTCCTTCACTCTGCTGTTTCTGCTCACTTTGCTTTCAGTAGTAGCGGCTTCGTCTCTGGTGGCGGGGCTGGATTTTTTGTTTCCACCTCACCTTGGCTGGATTCTCTTTGCATTTTCGGATAGTCTTTTCCTTCATTGCCCGGTATTCGTGATTAGAAGGCCGATGCCGTCACCTTCCGATCGCTCCCGTTTGACCATGGATTGACTTCAAGCTTTTCTTTAACCCCCCAAACTGGAGAAAGCAGTCAGATCCATCGCTTCTCCTTGCCCGTATTCTCCACACTACTAGCTGGCCAACTAGCTAAATGTTTTCACCGGCTGGCTTCAAACCTCTCAGCTGCCGAATGTTTAGTAACGTTGCTGCGGAGAAACTGTGAACTTCTTCGCTTCCCGGTCGCAAGGAGCGAAAGGGGCAGCGGAGGATTTAAAATACGGATTTCCCCGAAGGTTTTTGTATAAACACTAATTATTTTTTTCTGAAAAGTGATGGCGGAGCGGGGAGCACGATTGCTCCTCTCCCTCTCTTGTCTCACCTTTCTTTATTCGACCACCTTGACCAAGCATGCTGACAAAGGTAAGGTTTCCAGCCTCACATCTCACCTTGATCATTCCAGTTCTAGCAGACCATTATGATAAAGATGCTTCTGCAAACCAAGGAAGACCTATAAAGTTGAGGAACTCCCCAGGAATGCCTCCACACCAGGAGTAATGGAATTCCGCTCCATTCAATGGTTACTTAGTTGGGCGCATAACTGGTTATTAATGGGCACAGCTACATTTAGCTATAACTACCCGTGGCGTGTTCCTGATAAGACCCACCATTCACTAAAGGCTTATTCCCTGATCACTGTGCACATTGAGTAATTTTAGATGTAGTTTATATCTATTTAATTTCGCATTTCTTTCCAAGACACACATTTAGCGTTCTGCTCTTACAGTTCGTGAAACGAATTGGGATGTATTGGTAAACATGGTTATCTTTGTAGGTAATTCTGAGTGTTAAAAGGCTTTATCCCATGCTAGGTGGTGAGTAAAGACTGCATGTTTTGTGAGGGTGCGGGCCGCTGTGTGGGACATTGTTTCATTGTAATACTGGTTACCTGTATGATTTTTATTTCTACACCTGGTGGAGATTTCTTTAAAAGCGAGAGGGCCGTAAACACGATGTGAACATATCCGCCTATACAGATGGTTCTTTCCCCCTAATAATTACACAGAACTACATAATTACTACTGGTGACTGTGCGTCTATTTTTACGCTGTCTGTTGTCCGTACGCTGTCTCTAAAAAAGTCTCTGCGAAACAGACAACATAAGACACTGTAACAAATGTAAAATGAAACAACAGGTTACTACCATCAAAGGAGCGTATCGCATATTGTTAACGCGACAATTTTGTTTTACTTTGAATACGAGTCAACTCTTTGGAATTCGTCTGTCACTATCAAATAATATGGAGTTTTTTTTGGGGGAATAAAATTAGCTGTAGCTGAATTAAGTGTTTCATGTATGTATTATTTCATCTAGGTGTATGTTTAAATGGTATTCTGGCATTTTGTACTCATTTATTTATTTTAAATATGCATATTGTTTCCTGCACTGGCAAAAACCAGCATGGCACCAGTCTCTCCAGACCAGCTGGAATATCTATTTAAAGGGTGGTTAAAGTTCTGTGATGTTCAGAGGCTGATCACAAAGTAATCATTTTTCAAATTCATGTTCTAAAACATACCGTCGTATAAAAGCGTGCAATTTTAAATGAAATCTAATACTAAGCTTGCGAAGAGTTACCTTTGGCCCAAGTGAGACTGTAATCTGATATATCTCTGAATTTCAACATATGCCTCTTCAGGATTATGGCTTTTTGTGCTCAGAATTCTTGGTGGGAAGTCACGTGACTCGGGTGCACATCCATGGAGTGGCGGTGCTCTAACAAAGCGGCAATTGCCTAGTGTTACTTATTTCCTAAACATCTAGAGGTTCGAATAACTGTCATTTGCAAAAAATGAAGCATTATTCTGTCACATGAGAAATTATGTTGATGTGAAACTTTGATTTTTAAAGACCAAAATGGCATTCTGATTTGGTTGTGAAGTACTTCTTGAAAAGATTTTTTTTGGACTGTCTTCCCGAGCGGAGGAAATGAGTGGCACGCGGGGAGCGGACCACGGCAGTGTGGTGGGGAGCTGCTGGGCTCGGCCGCGCGAGGCACTTGACAGAGCCTCTCCCCAGCATGAAAAGGGCTTGGCAGTGGTTTTAAAAAAATGCATGCTTTGCTGGAGATCAGTACAAAGGCAGGGATGGGGGTAGGGTGAAGTGGGCAGAATCTCTCTGGAAAGTAATAAAACCAGGAGATTAAGGGGAGAGGGGAGTTCCTTGGAGGGGGCGAGGACTTTGGGGAATTGCAGTGGGGGCTGTATGGGGAGAGTAAGTTTCAGATTACTAATTGCAGGGGTCCCCTTCTGGAAAATGTCTGTTTATTTTAAACGCATTTTTTAAACTTTACTCTGCCCAGGCTGCACCTCTAATTCATACCAGGAACAACCGATGTGCTGGAAATGTTTTTGTAACTGAGCAGATCTCATCTTACAGAATTTCTCAGTTTATTTTGTGAATGTGTGTAATGGAATTTGGGTACGTTTAGTTGCATTGATGAATTGCAGGTAGATGTAGGGAAATAATGAAGCTGTCATTTTAGCTGTAATATGATCTATCAGTGTTCTCCTTCCAGTATATTGCGTGAAAACTAAGGCTGTAATAGTCCCCCCTGCTGAACTCGCTTCACCTGCCCCCAGTCCTAGCTGGTCTATGATGTTCTGCTTATTACATTGCTTATACTGATGGCTTTATTGCTGTCGTGATTCTTACTCTCGGAATGGTTAAATTAATATCGTCCAACCTTTGAGGCTGGGTCACCACGCAGTGACTTCCTGGTTTCGCAGCACACTGACATTCGTCGAGCTCCCTGGATTGCGAGTGCTTGTAGATCCATCTAATGCAATGGCTTATCACTGGGTTACTGAAACCAGAGCAGCGTTGCTCAAATTCTTCACTTTGTCAAGATTACCTCTGTGGCCTGTTCTGCTACCCAGGGCTGTCTGGGGATTGTCTCAGGTGACGAAAGGCTCTGTGAATTTGCCCCCGCCAGGCTCCGCATAAAAGCAAGCGTCTTGTCGACCTGACGCTTGCCGCTTGCCGCGGTTACAGTAATAACTACGTCATGCTGTGGTGCACGGCCCGGCTCAGTGCACCCATTTGTAATTAGTTAAATTTGTTAGTTAAATTGTAATGGGGAATTTGTTGATAATTGATTTTCGGAAAGGGAATTTGACCCCTGGCACTGCTGCTGAGGATCGTGAAGATAATGACTTAAATTCACGAGCTTTGAGAGAGGCGTCTCCGTCAGTGTGGGTGTGGCGCTTTTAATTAATTTGATAGCTTCCATTAACGACTTTGGCGCATTACCTTCTGGCATCATGCTAACAGTGAAATAAGTTGATATTCTTTGTGTTTAGTGCCTTTATATTACCTGTGACTCCCCGCCTGGGATGAATCCCCACCTTCAGTATGACACTGTATATTAATGACTGATTTATGTGGCCAGACCACTCATAATTGCCTATTGACTTCACCCACTAGGAAGGGAATAATTGCATGTTTATCCAAGCGGTTTATTCATTAGTTTAGGTAATTATGATACCCTGGTTAACACATACATTCGGTGTCTTACATCCAAAATATATGGATTGGCAATGGAGGGTGACCCTCTGGCGATTATGTCATGGGAAGGTTGGCAAATGACTGTTCCCTGTGTACCTTGGTGAAATTGACAATTTCCGTTACAGCTTGGTATCTGTTCCACTCTTCATTAATTATGTTTGGTTAGCAAAGAAAAAAAAAAGTGGCGTTATTAAAGGCTGTGATTATCATAATTTGTTTCTGCTATTTCTGTGCTTTTAATCTATGTTTGCCTGCAGTGTTTGTTGAGGGGGGGGGTGTTGCTTTCCATTGAACAAATGCATCATTTTATCTAGGATTGACTCTTTGTGGGGGGGTCATAGTTACCGCTGGCTGCCGGCACTGGCTTTCGGGATGGCTCACGCATTCCGTGAGGATATTATCCTTTGGCTACTTGCGTCATGCAAATAGAGCCTTATGAGGGGAATCTATTGGAAAATTTGTACATGGCACCTAGGTGACTGGTTCTAGATGCCAAACAGGCCGTTCTGTCAGAGGTTAGGTTACCCTTTTGGCTCATGCTAATGATTGTGAATAATATGAGGATTATCGGGCATTTGTCAAAGCCGAAGATTGTTTTCACTGACGCGCGCATGGGGGCTGGGTGTGGAGGAACAGAAGTCCTACAGGCTGAATTAATGTGTGGTGCATCTTTTTATTCCTTTGCATGTCATTCAGTCGTGAAAATTGGGGGGGGGGGGGGGGGGGGGGGTGGGGGGGGGGGGGGGGGGGGTGCTGGGTGGCTGGTTGCTGTGAAGATGAGGCAGCCTGGAGGGGGCGCTGTGTGCGCTGGTTCTGGGGTGTGTCAGCACAGTGTACTGATGCCTCCTTTTTATTTTTCGGCTTGTAATGGAAGCTTAAAGATGACGATGAGCACAATTTTGACGTTTGCTACCGGCAAACCTCTCCCCTGTTTATGATCAAGTCGAAGTGTTTATTTGCCCTGTCAGCTACTAAATATATTTCTCTGTGCTTGTTGTAAAGTTCACAAAACTTGTTTTATCTCCCCATGCTGCATGAGTGCTGGCTTGTGCCCTTGCTGGTCAGCAGCTTCCAGACTCTGTGAAGAGGATGAGCTTGCAGCAAAGGCTTGTGTGTTGTTGATGCGACGGAAGCAACAGGCAGCTCTCCTCCCGTTGGCCTCCATGCTGTGGTTAATGCCAGGCATCCTGTGGAGTGGGAGCATGGGGTTTGGTCAGGGGGGCTCCTGTGTGCCCCCCCCCATCCCAAGGCTGCCGACAGGCCCAGGTCAACAGGTGTGTAAGCTAAATACAGGCCCGGCAGCGAACCTACAGAGGCCCTGGTGGAACCTGAGTTAAGGCTGGTTCATACTTTGCACAAGTGCAACACTCGTGTATCCACTCTGTGTATACGTACTCAGAGACGTTCATACTTCGCACTAGTGCAACACTCGTGTATCCACTCTGTGTATACGTACTCAGAAACGTTCATACTTCACACTAGTGCAACACTCGTGTATCCACTCTGTGTATACGTACTCAGAAACGTTCATACTTCGCACTAGTGCAACACTCGTGTATCCACTCTGTGTATACGTACTCAGAAACGTTCATACTTCGCACTAGTGCAACACTCGTGTATCCACTCTGTGTGTACGTACTCAGAAACGTTCATACTTCTCCGGTTAAGCCACGTACTTTGCACATGCGCACAACGTATTGTACATATGTTTTTATTATTATTATTATTATTATTATTATTATTATTAATGATAATAATAATAATATTTTTCTGATATTCCCTGCACACGTACCATGGCAGTGAGGTTTGTGTCCGTTTCTCTATGTTTTACAAATTCAGAGACTCAGCTCACCAGGTCGCCAACTTTGGTCGGCTGGCTGGCATGAGATTTTCAATTCGAGACAAGTCTGTACACACATGCACGCATATTTATATGTACGTAACAGTTTTATTGCCTTGTAAATAGTCCGTAGGATTTGCAAACTACCCCAACACTCATCAAAACATCTATGTTGGTATTTAAAGTGGATGCCAGCGAATCGATCATACGCAGTGTGTCCACAGTTTAGCATGCACCACTGCGTGGACATAAATTTTGGAGTGCAGCAGGCATTCATTCTCAGAGGCGCACAATGACGTCACACGCATCATAAACGTTTGAGTGGACATGTGCGTTAGTACATGTGCGGAGAAGCATGGACCAGCCTTTAGGGGACAGTCTCCCTGCTCATTTCTGGGAGAGTCACGATCGGCCCTGACTGCTGACCAGCAATCGCATTAAAAAGTCATTGAGACCAGTTGCTATCAGCAGTACTGGAACGAAGGCCGTTAATAGAGCCAATTGGGCAATTAAAAACCATTGGATTATCAGGGCTTTCTGAAATTGGCTGAGGATTCCTGCAGCTTGGTGCAGGCTGCGGTAATTATTCTCCTTGTAACTGCAGGCATTGGCCCCCTCCTACTATGACACAAAGATGGGGAGCCGGCAGACTTTGTCCCAGTCGCATTACAGCAACTTGCTGTGAACTGCAGTTGTTAACTGGAATTGCTGTTGTGCAAATGGAGGCTAATGTACACGCCACTGATTTGCTGGAATTTCTCTGTTTCCTGTAACTTTATTCTGGAGCATTCCACAAGTTACCAGAAGTGGGCTGATGGAGGTTATGAGCCACACAGGACCCCTGAGCGGTTAACAGGAGTTTGCGTGTGTGTGTGTGCCCGGACCTGTGTGTGTGTGTGTGTGTGTGCCCGGACCTGTGTGTGTGTGTGTGTGTGCCCGGACCTGTGTGTGTGTGTGTGTGTGTGTGTGTGTGTGTGTGCGCGGGTCTGTGCGTGTGTGTGTGCGTGTGTGTGTGTGTGTGTGTGTGCGTGTGTGCGCCTGTGT
>JAOYFF010000007.1:832917-845711 GCA_025773925.1 Cryptomyrus ogoouensis | reverse complement strand
ATGTTTTTGTAGGGAGGGGGGACCGAGTTTGGAAAGGAGGCGTGGGAAACTGATTAGGGGAAGGGAGGGGGGCGCGGCCATTTGCCGTTATGTGGCCCCCCCCCCCCCCCCCGACCCAGTTAGTGTATAAGGCCGCTTTTGATGCCTTGCTGGCCTGCCGTCAACAATACCGGGCCAGTCCCGTGACCCAGTTAACGATTTCAATGGTCTTACATCGTTTTTATTTCCCAATGTTCTTGTTTGTGTCCCATGCAGCTGCCAGTTATGGTTCCTGTAGCTGTGACACTTTCTCCTCCTCGCTGCCCCCTGTGGGGGGGTGCAAGCTGTCCCTCAGCCTGCGACCGGCCAGCACCGTCAAGGAGATCATTAATATGTAACGGTGTTTTCTTAAAAGAAACCCAAGTTCATATGGTATGAGTGTATCACCTGGAAGACTTTTTTTATAACCTGTTAATGTAGTATACCTACATTAACAGGTTATAACCTGTTGTATTAGCGTGACTGAAGACATGTGAAATGCTAATGTTACCGGAATAAAATGAATAGTTAAACTGAATCACAGGGTCCCCATATGTGCTCTTGCTTGCGGTGTTGAGCTTGGCAAGAAT
Organism: Cryptomyrus ogoouensis; assembly: GCA_025773925.1. Taxonomy (NCBI): domain Eukaryota; kingdom Metazoa; phylum Chordata; class Actinopteri; order Osteoglossiformes; family Mormyridae; genus Cryptomyrus; species Cryptomyrus ogoouensis. Next base: position 845,103 of record JAOYFF010000007.1, on the reverse strand, counting down.
CGTGGTGAAGCTCTCGGTGTTGAGCTTGGCCGGATCGTCGTGAAGCTCTCGGTGTTGAGCTTGGCCGGATCGTCGTGAAGCTCTCGGTGTTGAGCTTGGCCGGATCGTGGTGAAGCTCTCGGTGTTGAGCTTGGCCGGATCGTCGTGAAGCTCCCGGTGTTGAGCTTGGCCGGATCATCGTGAAGCTCTCGGTGTTGAGCTTGGAGGGAATTATCATGAAGCTGTTGCCATTGAGTTTGGTGGTTCCTTGTCCAGCTCCATGGCTGCTTGGTGTCCAAGACTCGCTCATTTACCGGCGGTCTGCTTTCTTGCTGAGGGCTGCAGAGGGACAGCCGTGATGCCTACAGGCCCGACTCGGGATGGTGGGGAGGGGGGGCAAGCCATAATGGTTATGGTTCTGGGTGAATCAGGAACTGCCGTTTCAGTGTCCGCCTGCTGACCAGCTGGTCAGTCATTAGCGCCTCCCAGCACGGAGTTCTACGTCAAAGCTGAACATCCTCCCCCCCACTCCGGGTACCGTTATCCTCTCCGCAGAGCGCCGGGTGCCTATGATGCCTGTAAGGCCTTTTGTAGATGCGTGAAGGGAAGCAGGTCCTCCTGTTCTGGCTGCCCCTCTATTAGTGCTTAATCAGAGCCAGCCTTTACCCACGATGCTTGTCCTGTGTTGGTATTTTCAGTGAAACTCCCCACCCTCACTGCTGGTCTTCACTGGCTAGGTTACCCTTGGGGGAAGCTGATGGCCGGCGGCGTGACGGCGTGGCCGCGTGTCTGAGCCGGCCGGCAGCACCTTGGCTTCAGCCTTTTGTTTGTGTCTGAGGCCCCCGCGCATGTGCCGGCCTGTTTCTAGTATAAATCTGGCTAAGACTGGGTGTGAGTATGTATAAGGGTGGGTGTGTGTGTGTGTGTGTGTGTGTGTGATGGGTTGGGGGAAGCTCACACACCCCTGAGAAGATAGAGTTACTTGTCTCAGGAAGTTGCCTGGCAGCCAATGATGGAAACCAGTGAACTGAGTTTTTTTTTTTTTCCTTTTGACCTCTGAACTTTGACCCTCAACCCCGCGGGAAATAAAAAGGGCGCCAGGAGGGGCGGAATGCCGAAACAAAGGGGATGCTAAGAGCTGTTTCTGTGTTGGGGGGGCACCTGCGGATTGATTGTAACATTCCAGCACTGGGCTCTGGGACTCAGATGTTCAGTGTGGCCTCTCTGGAGCGCTGTGACGGGACTCCGGCTGCTCCCCTGCGCCGCGGGACTATGCACCAAGATGTCTCCCTCAGCTCTCGTGGGTAACCCCGTTATTCTGATGCAGTACTGGGCATGTGGTGCATTCACGTCGCTATGGACACAGTGTATTAGCTAGGGCTCGGTTGTTACTGCCCTGCGGGGGTGAGTTAGAATAGACTGGCATCCTGGCTGAGGTTTGCGAGTACCCCTGAGCCAGATGGTAACAGTCACATGTCCTGCAGAACCATCGCTAGGCTGCTGTTGGAGTGCTAGTGGCACTGGTTTGTATTCAGGGGTCGTTGTGTTGAAGGCAGTGGTTGCTGGTATGGCAAGGAATTGGCATGAACTAAACTGAGGAAGGAGAGTGGGGAAGGGGTGGGGGTATGAATGCAGACCTCCCCCGCTGCCGTGACTGCAGACCACCACTGTGCCCCGCTGCCGTGACTGCAGACCCTGCCCTGCTGCCGTGACCGTAATGTCTCGTGTTGCTCTACTCTGAGTCGTATGCAAATGTGTGGCCCTGCTGGGGGGGAGGGAGCCGAGAGGAAACTGAGACGTGCCCTGGGGGCAGAGCAAACAGCGCTAATCCGCACGTGGGCCTTTCTGGGGCCCTAGGCCGGGGGCTGCCGCCTGCTGAATAGTAAACCATTGACCGCTGATTGACGTTAACATTGAGGCTACGGGCTTTTCGTGGCGTGAGTGACACGGCAGGTCCACATTCCCTAGAGCAAGGGGGGCATGGGTGTTTTAGCATGCACATCTGTTCATTCATTTGTGCGAATATTCGTCACGTACAGTGAAAGACGAGGTCTCTTTTTAATCATCTGCCCTTTCGGTGGCTGAAGGCGCCGCATTGACGCCCCCCCCCCACCCCCCATGGCTCGGGGTAACAATTGGTGTTGGTTTTATGAGGGCTTTGGGGCAGGGTTGTTTGTTATGGAAGTGTAGGCTTGGATAATAGTGCTTGGGCCCCCCGCCATGCCATTGTCTGCCTTGGAAGGGTGGTGTCACATGGGGGGGGGAGAGGTAGATGAGGTTGTCAGGGGGGGTGGGGTCAGGGGTTCAAGTGCTCCCTGCGGGTGGTGCCTAGGATCTGTGGGGACCGTACCGGAGGTCTATGCTGTCATCAGTGTTAATTAATTCCTAACGAGGAGGAGGTGCCGTTGTGCGTGGTGTTTCCGTCCAGCCCGCAGGCTGCAGAACCGGGAGCATATGGCCTCCCTCCGGTGTCGAGTGCGGGGGGGGGGGGCGTCCTCCGCACATGTTACCGGTTGCTCGTTACTTGGTGGAATTTCTTCGCATTAAGTAATGGGAAATAAACACTGACGAGCGGAGTCTGTGCGACGGCGTCGCGAGCGGAGTCTGTGCGACGGCGTCGCGAGCGGAGTCTGTGCGACGGCGTCGCGAGCGGAGTCTGCCTTTGGGAGCCGTAAGAAATAAGGGCAGGTTTTACTGCCTGGGAGGTGAGTCTGAGTGAAGGTTTATCTTCAGAGCTTTTAAACTGAAGCACTGGATTGTGAGGGTTTGAGGCCTGACTGACAGGTAAATGAGGGTAAGACTGGGTCAGTGTGCCTCCCTCCCCGAATAATTACAGCCCTCGAGTAAGTGCTCTGTGTTTTGGGTCAGCTCTGTGTTGGCCCGTATTGATAAAGTTTCCTGAGGGGAAATAATTCTGTGAAAAGCAGGAAGCTTTTAGGAAGCTGGTGCCTTGTGTCTCTCCCTGAGTAAACAGTGCTGCCACCCGCCCCCCCACCACCACTCACCTCCACTGTTGTTCAGCTTGTCTGAAGGACTTTGGAGGTAATAATCAATGAATTAAGCTGGCAGTGACTGGAGCAGCTGGACGTACATTAGCTGGCTTCCGGGTTGCCCTAACCAGGCCCCAGTGGTCTCCAGCCGTCCACCACCTCCGGTGCGAGAGTCATCAGCATGTGAGGGTCTGCCATGATGACGCGCACACTCTATGCCGTCAGGGTATCCTGACGTCTAGGGAGTGCCATGAAAAGTGGGGTGTGGGTGCTTTGTCCGGTCTAATTAGCATTCTCCTCGCAGCCTGCATTCAGGAGATTCGCAAGAAGTTGCAGCGTCGCATGATTTGAGAAGATAATGTCCAGGCACCGAGACGGAACGCTGCCACTGTCGCAGCTGAATTCCAGGATCCCCTTAGGGCAGCACTAATGGGGGGGGGCTCTTAGCAGCAGAAGTGGAAAGGCCAGAGCTGTACATTTAGTCCCCCCTCCCAAGTCACCTGTTTTGCATTTTGGGTAAATTGGCTTTATGGCTCTACAGCAGAGCTACTGGCTTGTGGGGGGCTGTGGTCTGTCAGGAGAAGCTGCCTTATGCCCCCCCCCTGCCCTTTCTGTACGTCTTAGATTGCTCAGTGTTTTAACTGCATGCAAGTAATGGACATTAAAGCTGCCATAGAAGGCATCTTTTCAGCATCTTCAGTTGTTCTCTGGTGTCTACATAGAAGGTATGTGAACTTGGTTTGGTCGAAAAATGCCCAGAAGAGGTTTTACAGGCTCATTTGCACCCTGTTATTTGGCCCTAGAATTAAACAGACCTTTTTTGATGAGCTCATTAATACGTTGATGAGCTCTGCTGTGATTGGTTGGTTCACAGTGAGGCAGTGGCTCACATAGAACCAACATCGCTACAGTCACGTGCAGAACAACGTTACAGTCCACGACGGATCACATTGATGACGGTGGTACCGTAAGGTAATGCTGAAAAATTCCAAGTGATGTCAAGGCGCAACGTATTACACGTGTGCCACATGGAACAGTAATATTCCAACCCAGGCACATCGTTAGCACAGTTAGCGTAGTCATACCTTTGTATCTATTATTGTAACAAGAACATTGTAAATATTTTGCATCTCAGTGAACAAATGATTTTATGATGCGAGCTTCGTCGCAAAATTTTTATCAAGAACTCCAAACATCAGGCTGAGCAGCTCGTAAATGTGTAGTTTTTCAGTTTGGACTTCTGCTTTCAATTATTTTGATTTCTGTAATGATTAGATATTTGTTTAGCTAACCTATGCTGAGGTAAAGTCAGATCTTCATTCTATGGCACCTTTAACTCACCAGGATGTGATCATTGAAATCGTAGCCTGTCTGCCTTGTTCTGACGTGGGGCGGCGTCCTGAGTGGCGGTGGGGTGCTGTGTGATTGTCCGTGTCCTTACCATGGCGTTAAAGATGCCCCCCCCCCCAATTAAAGAGCTGCTAAGTGATTTGAGCCCAGTTTATGGGTGTTTATTGCCCCTCCCAACAGTGCCAGGTCCCCCATCTGAATTTCAATCAGTCTTGGGTGCATTGTCAGGAGCATGTGTTTATGTTGGCGGGGGATGGGCGGTGGAGGGGGGCTTGCATGAAATATTCACTGTGACTGATGGAGGCTCATTTTAAGCTAGTTTGTGTGCCCCCAACTCCCCGGGGGCCTGTCTTTAACTGCTGCCCTTGGGGCCTCGGCTCTCCGTGGCTGACCCCCCCCACGGTCTCCATGATAATCAATAACACACCCAATCTCCTGCGCCTCATCCTCCACCTCTCTCCCTTTTTTTTTCTCTCCATCTCTGCCCCACTCTGCTGCCCTTGGCTTTTTGTTTGTCGCTTCATCATCCACTCCTGAAACACCCCCCTCTCCCGGTGACACTTTTGTCTAATTATATTATCTTTGTGAGGGGAGGGATTGACACAGCTGCTGTCTCTCAGCGTTCTCGCAACGGGCTTGGTGGGCTTGGTGCCTGTATGTGCCCCCCCCACAGCAGAGGAGTATTAATAATAATTAATTATTGATACTTCATTGATCCCTGTGGGGAAATTCTCCTTATGCCTCCCTGGAGGTGAGAGCAAGCCAGCCGCAATGATGCCCTGGGTTCTGTAGAGAACGTTCTTTCCGCGATGATGCCCTGGGTTCCATAGAGAATGTTCCTGCCGTGATGATGCCCTGGGTTCCGTACAGAGCGTTCCTGCCTCTATGCAGCCATTGTATTATTCTTGTGATTGACTAGGAACGTGTGCATCTGTACCCATGATTGTGAGATTCACAGGGTGTATACTAAGATGCCAGTCCTGCCATGTTCCTTGGTCGATCTCTGCACCATCTGAGAGGCGTGCTCCAGGTTGACGAGGGATCTTGACGGATTGAGGTTTTTCCTGCTTGAGCTGCAGTGAAATCAGAGGCTCAGGCTGGTTATGTGTCTATGATTATGTGTGTTTGTCTGGGTCACGGCTTACTTGCATTGATTTAAATACTGTGGCCTAACAGCTGTAAAAAAAGAATAATAATAATGATAATTAAAAGCACTGTATGGAATGATTGCCTTAATGATATGTGGCTGGCACCTGCAGATGGGGTGGCCAGATGTGTCTCGGGGAGGCTGAATGCGATTAGAAGCACCTGGCTAATCAGATTCCGGGGGTGGGAAGGGGGGGCCGTCGGCACCCTTAGGATCACAGAAGTGTTTAGTTTAGTGGCTTGGGTGAGTGGTCTGCCAGGGGACGGCATGTGTGTGTTTGTGTGGCAGGGCTGTTTTCACTGACGTGGGAGATGTTCGCCTCATGCGTGGTTCTGCTCGTCATAATCCTTGGTATCCGTATGCTTAGTGTTCTGCTGCTGCTCCAGGTGAGCTTTGGATATTTCTCGCCTCCTTCCCGTATCTGATCTCGCTGTCTGGGAAAGGAGAGCACTGGCCCCACCGGGTCCGGGCTCTGGCTGTGCTCGCCTACTGGGTCCTGCTTCGGCTAAGGCCGTGGGCTGCCCCCTGCTCTCACGTTTGTTAACGATGAGGCTGCCGAAGCCTTCTTTATGTACTGCTGGCCGCTGCGGAAATAAACGTGGTGGGGTGTGTGTGTGTGTGTGTGTTACCAAAACATCCATGCTGCTTTTCCATAAGCAGTGTAAGTAAATACCAGTTCATGCAGATAAAGTGGGCAGGTTTATGCCGCATTGGAGCTGTGTTTACTGTGTTTAATGTACAGGCCTCACCAGAATTTCCTCTGGGGCGTGAGGCGCCAGAGAGTCACTAAGTCGACTGAAGGGGCCCTTGAGACGCTTCTAGGAACTCTTCGGTGCGAACAGCAAGACTGGGCAGAGAGCCCCCTCACTGCGCCACCCAGCAGAACCAAGAGTTTGTTTATGAGCGTTGGGGAGGGAGGGGTGTTGGAGAGCGGGGCGTCTCGCGATGGGTGGGGTGTCTGCATGACCCGCGCTGAGAGGGCCCGCCGACATCACATGACATGGGGAGGCAGACAGGGATTGGGAGGTTTATCTGGGGACTGGTCTGATAAAACAGTGCGATAAAACCCACCAGTGCGTAAGTGTTCTCAGTTCTCAGAACACTTTGCCAGTATGTGAACATACTGCATGGCTGCAGTTATCAGGACAGTGCAAAGAGGAATGAGGATGACTGTCCAGTGCAAACAGAACAGAGTACAGTGGGGATTATTATTATTATTGAGTAAAATATAAACAAATACAGAGAAACATACAATGCAAACAGGCAATGCAGTATATACAGCCATCCAAACCATGTATGAGCTGCAGATTGGTCTTGATAGTGGGTATATGTGTGTAATGTGCAAAGATGGCAAGTGTGCACCATAATAATGTGTGTAGGGGGGTATTTTTAGAAGGTAATTAAACATTAGAGCTGAGAATAGGAAAGATACTTTAGGGTGTATTACAGTAAAGCAACAGGTTCATTTGTGACTTCATTTGTCTTCACGCTGAGCAGAAGAATCGGTCTGGTTTTTATGATGGGAAAGAATACAAGTGACACATTTAGCAGACGAATCCCGAACTTGTCCCTGGCTGTGAGCGTCTGCATCCTGTATGCGAGACGGGTGGGCAGGGCTCAGGGCTTCCCGTCTGCAGACATCATAGCGACGCCGTCTAGCGCCGGCCTGCGTGTGCATGGTCGCTGGACGCGCTCACTCTGCACCCTGTCCTTATGTGTAGACCTACAGACGGTCATGTAGACGTCGCTCCCGGGTCTGTCCGTCTGGCACGCATTTCGCCTGCCGTTGGCTGCCAGTCTCCATTTCAGCTGAACCCTCAGCTATGCGTCTGACGACACTTAAACGCGCTTCACAGTGCCTCTGTGTATCTGTTCACCAAAAAAAAAACGCTCTTTGCTATTTACTTACTGTAATGTTTACGGTACAACCTTCTTTTTTCTCCCAAGACACAAACCATCTGTCATATTTTACTGTGCAGGCGGGTTTTGTTTCAGAAGATTTCCGAGGGTGTTTATTTTATTATTATTTATTTTTTTATTGTGCCTTTGTGCTCAGAATGCAGACTGCAAGCCTTGCTTTTGCTGCTTTTAGGATTTGTGATGGGAACACCCTTCTTACCACGATATAGGTTGGCACTACCTCTTGTCCCCTGGGTGCCAGCTGATGAGAGCTCAGTGCCAGCATGCGAGGGAGCCTAGGTCCCACCCCCCCCTCAGCTGGACACACTTTCTGCCACGGAGCAGAGGGTCACCATGGAGACCCTCTTTGTAAGAAGGTCAGCATGGACCAGCCATTTACAGGCAATCTTTCAGTAATTAATAACCACGGCACTGACAGCTAAATGTGTGTCGGAAAATCGCCTCGCACCGGGTCCTGTTAATGAAATCTCGATTTGCTCTGGCCTCTGATTGGATGCACGTGATATTAAGCACCTAATTTGCTGAAAAGCGCACACGGACTTAACCCACGGCCGTTAAGGTAGAAGGTGTGAATGGCCATTTCCCTTTAATAGGATGGCCCAGTACTGTTTGAGTAATTAACCTGGTCCTCCTTAAGAAGGCGTGGTTGGAGGAAGTCTTTGATGCTTTGTTTTTAGGACATGTCTGCCCCCCCATCCCCTCCGCCCCCTGCTCAGCAGTTCTCGCCTGGTGAAAACTAAGCATGTGAAAGACATTATTGGCTATGTAATGAAACTGGAGGCTTTTTCCCACTGCGCCCCCTCCTTGGGGGGGTTATGTTGCGCCTGGTGAGGGTCTGCAGCTGGACTGTTGGGCTGTCCCATTCCAGGCATGTTTTGGGTGGTGAGCTGGGAACTTGGTCCAACAAGGGTTTTCCTGTCCCCCTGATGTTGTTTTTGAGGGTGGGGTGTCAACTCAGCAGCGCCTCCTTATGGCTGGCTGTGGCCACTTGGATGTCTCACCCCCGAGAGCGTGAATAATTTAGGGGGGAAATGTGTGATGTGCGTTGGGGCGCTGTGTCCGAGCCCTGCGTGCTGTGATCGGCGCCTCCTCTGCTGTGTGAAATATGGCTGCAAATCTGCTGTCGATTTTTATTTGTGATTGAGTCGTCTGAAGTCAGCCGCACATCACTCTCTCTTTTGCTCTCTCATTCTTTCCCCTGCTCTCTTTCCTCCTGCTGTCTTTTCTTTTCCCCCTCTTTCTCTTTCTCTCCCCGCTCTCTCCCTCTTTTCCCTGCTTTCTCTCTCCCCCCGCTCTGTGTCTCTCCCCCTGTTCCCTTTCCCCAGCTCTTTTCCCATTCTCTCTCATCCCCTGCTTTCTCTCCCCCACTTTCCCCCTGCTCTCCCTCTCTCTCTTTCCCCTTGCTCTCTCCCCCCACTCTCTCTCTCTGTCTCTCTCTCTCTCTCTCTCTCTCTCTCTCTCTCTGCATTCTGCTGACATTGTCTTATGAAAAGCAGCCCGCTACAGGTATTCTCTTTGTTGGCCTTGCCTTTCACGGCTCTCCCTAGCCTTCCTTCCTCCTGTGGGTGGGCTATAGACCCGCAGTGGTGCACAAAGGACCGGTATCCTGCCGCCCTTGTGCGGAGCAGCTCCTCATCTTGCTTAATTGTATCGTCACCAGAAAAACACCCTGTTAGCCCCGAATGCACTGTGTGGCTTCTCGCCCTGCTGCAAAGGGATCGTCCTAAAATCTATTTGCATCCTAATGACATGGTAATCCCCCGTGCAATCATCTGAGTTGTCAGTGCAAAACAAAATGGGGAGAGCTCCCTCCTCCCCTCCCTCTTCTCAAACACCGTGTTCCTGCGTCGATGTGCAGCCACCTCGAGAGGAGGAATGTGGGAGGGGGGCCACTTCCCCTCCCCCACCAGCTACGCTGTCCTGCTGGATGCTGCGCCAGCCTGCCATGGGTTCCTGCCCCCAAAGCTCAGCCATGTTGGCCGGGTGCTGTTGGCGTGGCATGGGCTGGTCGCTGGGGGGCAGGGGTGGGGGGGGGGCATCTGTCTAGCTGCTATGCTGCTCTTCATTATTTTCCATTTGTTTGCATGTTTGATTGACATGAATATATGAATTGTTTTTTTCTTTCTAGGACAAGCACTACAAGCCGTGTACTGATTATACTTTTGTTTACGCTTGTCTGAGGGATTAAAGAGTATGTCCACTAGGGGGCAGTGCGAGAAAACCATCTTGGTCGGCTCCTTTGTTTCTTGGTGTCCCTTGTTTATATGAGGTTGTGGCATTAAATGTTGTACACTCACATGCGATCGAGTTGCTGATTTTTTTATTTTTTTTTATACCGCTTCAGCATTCTCTGTATTCTCACCACTGGTCACTTTACTGCCCCATATTAAATGTTGCATCGTATGTTAGATATCTCGTAGTAGTTCGTATTATGTAATTAGGCTGCACAATACTGGGAAAAAAAATCTATTTCTGCAATAAGTATTGCTGTATTTATAAAGAAAATTAGTTCAAAATACTTTTCTCACAAACACGTCTATTCATGAGTGATTTAAACAGCAATGATGAATATGATTAGGATTAGCATGCAAAAGTAGCAACAGTAAACTTGTTAAAGATACAAGATAATCCTGAAAAGGAGCGGTCATTAAAATAGTTTTGTTTCCTCTAACAATATAAATGTTCTAGCAGAACGTAAACCCCACGCTCTTGGCGAATTTTATAACCAAGATACCGAAGCTGTATTGAAAAATAGCGTTACTTATGAATGTTGGCAAGTAAGATTTTTAAGTTAGAATATCATTGCACGTGTACATCTCTCGCTCTCCGGCCTCACGCCTCTCACTCGCACCCTTGCACCCAGTCCTCACTCCCTCATGCTCCAAGGGGCTCTTTAATATAAGGCTACTCCAGCCGAGCACCGCTGCCATGGAGTTGGACCTCATCATAAATCATTCATCCTGGGCTGCCATTGGCTCGCTGTTTGCTGGCCTGTGGCTGTGAAGGGGCCTGCTCCAGCTGGGTATCCTGTAACCCCTCCCTGTGACGGCTGCTCACGGGCTTGTGAATCTGCTCGGTGGCTGTCTTGTGTGTCATCGTTTGTGCCCCCCGCTGCTATCGTCCTCGGGTCACCGGGCCAGTCGCTTGGAAAGTAGCAAGGTTCCCTCAGTCTCCGCTTGCAAGACCATACACAGCCTCCATTGATCTCTGACTCTGTTATTAATGTCATGTAAAGTGCTCACAGATTGGTGTGATGCTTGTGTTACTCCATGAAGAATCTTTACAATTATGGGAGCAGCTTTATGGATTTTTTTTAATATGGGCTGTTGCGACTTGACAGGATCCTGTGCTGTTCCACAAATCCCTTTCCATCCCACTCAGCAGATGCACGTATATGGTGCAGAAAAGGTGCCATATGCCGACGGCTGCGATTTCCATCTGATGGCCCTTCTTTGAATGGGGGGGGGGCGGGATTTGTCTCCGGCTCCCCCCTGGTGGTTGGGTGGGCCAATTTGTTGTAAGGACAGGCTATCCTAGCAAGTGGGCTGTATTTTGTGGATAGGAAGATCCAGGTATGCAGCAGCCAGTGGAGGAAGGAGTCCTGGCCTGGGGGAGCTGGCAGGGGGGCGATGAGCAGCCCATGGAAACAGGGCTCAGGCATTTTAAACCTGGCCGCGTGCCGGGCAACCTTGCCATCTGAGCCCAAAAACGTAGCCATGGGCGTGTTTGCAAGCTAATGGTTTTTTATTAGAGATTCAGAGGAATTTAACTGCCTCTTAATGCTGTCATTCTGCCCTGAAAGTGTTCCGGTAACACGGTCGAGTCCACCGGCGCTACTCAAGTTTGCATCCAGTGTTTGCTTCAATAGAACCCAGTTTGTTAAAATGAATGGCATATTGATTGTGTGTTAATTTGAATCAAAGGCATGCTTATTGTGTTTTCTTCATGCTGTAGATGTTAAGGTCTTGACCTCACGTGGTGTTGAAGAGCCATTGAGTAACTCAACACAAGGATAATATATGTAACTACATGTTGTTATGTGTAATTACCAACCTCCAAACTGGCTGTATGAAACCATTGCTTAATTGCTGTTGGGAACAGTTAATCAAGAATTAATCAACAAATGGCAAATAATTAATTAACTAGTCTGCATCAGTGGCAGCATGTCTGATCTTGGCTTGCAGAGCCGTCCATTGTTTATTCGGTAACGCGTAGCAGGCTTCAAGCCTGATACAGATTCCTTCTTAATACGCCGTATTTACCGCCTTTGATTTGGCTTCTTCTCTGTTTTCCTTTTGCGTTCCACTTGAGATCAGGCAGCTCCTTCCCAAGAGGCGATCATAGCATTAAGGATTGGTGCTAACGATAAGTAGCATGGATTTCCTGGATGAGGGACCAGCTGTGTAGGGAGGTCTGCATGCAGGGACTGGCCAGCAGAACATCATCTAGGAGCAATGGCTGGGTTCTGGGAGCTGTGCTGGCTGGGTCGGTGGGGATTCCTATAACAAATATGAGCACAGTTTGGCTGGATGGTTACTGGCCGATGCGTGTCGACCAGCCCGTCCTCAGAGGGCTCTATACTTGTTGGTCGTAATCTTTAGGCTCTTCCTGCTCTCTTCTGATGGCACTCAGAACTCCTGGCCCTGAGGCTTGGGCTCTTTGCTGATGAGGCTCAGAACTCCTGGCCCTGAGGTTCGGGCTCTCTGCTGATGACACTCAGAACTCCTGGCCCTGAGGTTCTGGCTCTCTGCTGATGGTGCTCAGAACTCCTGGCCCTGAGGTTCTGGCTCTCTGCTGATG
>JAOYFF010000007.1:760996-782775 GCA_025773925.1 Cryptomyrus ogoouensis | reverse complement strand
GGCACCCTCTGCCCACATTGTACCCGCCCGGCACCCCCTGCCCACATTGCACCTGCCCGGCACCCCCTGCCCACATTGTGCCCCTCCTGGCACCCCCTGCCCACATTGTACCCGCCCGGCACCCCCTGCCCACATTGCACCTGCCCGGCACCCCCTGCCCACATTGTACCCGCCTGGCACCCCCTGCCCACATTGTACCCCGCCCGGCAGTCTGTGAATATGGGCATATTTATCTTCCATATTTCCTCAATGTCATGTTTTAGGTCAAAGTGGGTTGTTTTAAGGGTCTGACTGTGTAACATAATACCACATATGTGCTGTACTTTTCTTATTTTCTTATAGACACAAGGCAAACTGTTGGACTTTGTCTTCAGTGTCAGTACTTGTCATCGCTCAGGCCTTTTGACACTAGGTGTGCTTCTGTGGAATGCTGTTCAAAGATGCAAGGCTGCTGTGTTATCGGTTTGAGGAAACGACCTCAGCTGCTGTTGTATGTTGGATATTTTCCTGCATTGTCTGACAAACTTTGCTGGTCCATGAAGGATGGACATCTGCCTATGGCCTTGTTTATAAGAAGGAGGAGATTCATTCAATGCTTCTCACCCAGGAGGAACATTAAAGGCAGAAGATCAGGCCTGCGGAGGTGCTGGTGTGCCGTCCGGTCCTGGATGGTAAACAGATGCAGCTTAGGTGGATGATTTGCGATTGTGGCGTCCGCGCTGCCTGCAGCTGGGCCGGGCTTTGGGGGTGAATGGTGTAGATGTCGGTCTCATGTTTGGGTGGGTGTGCTGCCAAGGGCAGAATCTTCCAGGTCCTCACCTGGGGCTAAAGCCTAGTATCCAATAAACTCTATTCAGTTCAGCTCTGCTAGACAATATAACATTTCTGTGAGCCTAACGAGGATGAGATGGAGAGAGAGAGAAGCAGATGCAGGTTGTAGAAGGAGGACATTTGAAGGTTTTATTTGCCTTGTCCAGAAAGCCTTTATAAAAGGTGCAGGGTTTGGTGTGTGTGCAGCTGTCAGCCCGTTCCCTCCCTCCGGCCTGTGACTCTCAGCGGGTCGAGCCATTAGCAGAGACACGTTTTCACGTTGTGAGCCTTGGTACCAGGATGGACGGCCACATGGCATCCATTTCCGACCGGAGCAGAACGTCCATCTGCCGATCTCCCACCCCCCGCTCAGCTTGGGGACCTTCGCTTTCCTGGAGCGTCTTTGTGCCTGTAGTCAGTCTCCAAAAAGACCGCAAGGCCGGGGAGGGGTCCATGCGCCTGCGCTTCATGAAACACTGCGGCCCAAGTCACCCCCCAGCTAGCTTAATCGGTGCCTCGTGACAAGTGTCATTTCAGCAAACAGACCACAGGTAACGATTTGAGGAATAAATCCTCGGCTTTAGGGCTGCCTTGCACAGCCTTTCCTTTGTCTAACCAGGGATCTGATGACTCATCAGTTCGCTTGACTGGGTAAAGAGTCCAGGGCCCCAAGTCCTGGCAGCTCTGCCCCCCCTGTGTCAACTCTGACCCTGAGGGGTCCACCTGATTGTGATGGGGTGTCCCACAGCACCTTGATCGATACTTAGCGGAAATTGCTATTGTTTTATGTATTGAGCTGGATCCAGGTCTGCACGCCGCATCCTTCCGCATGCTTCTGAGGACTAAGAGGACAGAGTGAGCGTAAATCTACTTCAGATCCAAACAGAGGCTGTTTGCAGGCTGCCTCATCCGAGGGGCCCACTATGAATATTGATTATATATTGATCAATTTTCTGTTTAGGGCCTAATGACACACTGATTTTTTTCCTGAGCTTGTCTTCCCATCCAGATTCATTTATTTCTCTTTTTTTTAAGCAAAAGGCCTGTCAGACAGAGAGAAACGTATCTGCTTATTTCTGCTTATAGATGAAACGGCCTGAGATTGAATTACTTTCTGAAAGTTGGAGACTTGGTATTAATCTTGTCTTATTTGGTATTCGCCTTTTATATGGCCTGTCCTGTTTTATTTACTCCCTTTCTGCTGCTTTGATTCAGACCGTAATGGCAGGCTGTGGCTCTCCGGGGTCCTTATTGTTCTTCGCAGGACCCTTTCTGGGGAGGCAGGAGTCCAAATCAAAACCTGACGGTTAATACGCTGAAATTCCTCCACTCCCATGCTGTCTGTAAAAATGGATTCCCGATCGCTCCCAGGCTGCGCAGGGCTGCTGTAAACTGGTGGGGGGGGCGGATTGTAGGGAGCTGTGTGTAACGGCTTCCAGCCAGGGCACCCGTGCGCAGTACTGTGGCATTGTGGGAAGCCGGCCAGCTCGTAATGTAGCTGTAACTAACACCATCTGTCGGAGGAGTGACCACCTCTGACTGTTTACTGTTAAACTGCAGATTTTACATAAATTATGGCTTTTTTACGATTTGACTGATAATAGGAGTCATTTTCGGCTTAGCATACGGTGTGACGCTATTAACCGTTACACCTCAAGTTTCTTTCTCGATGCGGCCTGCAAACAGACCAACAGTTGGTTTCGTCATTAGCTTTCCCTATTTAGCAGCTCTTAGGAAATCGCACGGATAGCGTGGCTATCGATGTAACTGTGGCGAGAGACGGGCAGGCAGGAAATGATCCCATTACCCAGGGTTGTATTATACACAATGGATGATACGCTGGCTTCATTCAGTAAATTGAGAACAGTCTATAAAGACTGCAGATTAGCCTGGGTCATTAAGGACACAATAGCGGGGCTTATTAACTAGCCAGCGAGTGCACTGCTCCTACAGCTCATGGCGACTCCAATAAAACCCTGTGCATTTACAGTCTGAGGAACCAGCCAATAAAAATGAGCACTATGGCTGACTCCTGAAGGCACGTTAATGTTATCGCACGATTGTGCTGTCTGCTCTGCCCCCCCGCAGCTCCAAACCCCTTAACGTCCTATGGAAATGTCCCCTTTGTGCCGTACAGTAAAGTTTTATTTCGTATGGAATGCAAGTTAAATTATGCAATTAAATGACCCGGCATACGATCACATGGCCAGATAATGGTCTCCTGGACCGCAGCATCTCAGCTGAACGCTTTTAGGATTCGGTCCCATTCCAAGGATCGTGACCGTCGCCCCTGCAGAGCTGTGCTGACACCCCCCTCCCTGCGCCAGACCTGGTGGAGTCCGCAGGCTGCGGTGCCGGTGCCAGGTCGGCCCGCGGGCCACTCGGCTGGCTTCGTGGAGGCTGTCCCTGTGAAGCCCCCCCTTTCTTATCTCACACAGCTTTGGTGGTGGACAGCTGGGATTGAAATACCCTCTTAAATGCTTTCTTTGAAAAAATACTCTTTTAAATGCCATCTTAATGGTGTTATGTACTTTACCCATGATGGACTCTTCTCGTGCCAGACGGCTGCGCGATCGTTCTCGGGCGAGTAATTCCTCAGAACCGAGGAGGATGCATTGCGTTCCGGCATGTTCCGGCTGCTCTCTGAAGCACGAGCCCTTTCGACTGCCGCTGGCTTGTGGATTACCGGGCCGGGGCCGCTGACTGAATTACCCCCCTAATGTTTTGCATGGAAAAGAAGGCTGACTTAAACTGCACTGCTGTGTGTATGGGTGCTGGCATTTGCAGGTGTTGGGGAGGGCAGAAGAAGGGTCGGGGGTTGGGGGTATAGCGAACCCATAAAGCTTGCAGGGAATCAAAATGCTGAGGTCACTGGGAATGACCTCATACTGGTTGCTGGCAGTGAAAGTGGAAAAAGTGGAAAAAAATGTTTGTATTCAGATTTTGTGTGGGGGGAAGGGGTAGCCATTGAAAGTAAATTGTCTGTTATCAAAATAACAGATCTGCCATGTCACACCATTCCATGTCGCCGTGCCACACCACACCCCGTTGCTGTGCCATGCTACATCGCTGTGCTATGTCACACCATGCTATGTCGGTGTGCCACACCATGCCATTTCGCTGTGCCATGCTGCATTGCACAATGCCATGCCTTTGTGTCACACAATGCCATGTCTTTGTGTCACGCCATGCCATGTCTTTGTGTCACGCCATGCCATGTCTTTGTGCCACGCCATGCCATCTCTTTGTGTCACACCATGCCATCTCTTTGTGCCACGTCATGCCATGTCTTTGTGCCACGCTGTGCAATGTCCCAACCCGGCTGCAGTGACATTGTCGCTGTGGCCCATGCTCTTATGGGTTGGGGGGGTGTTCTGTACCCCCAGGCTTCCCACCGTGTTTATTGGTCTGTTCCATGTCATCACGGCATAGCAACCCCCCCAGAAATAAGGATGGGGGGGGGGGGTGATCCTCTTGGATTTATTCGTAATGTAAAGGATGGAGCCAATTGATTGGTATCTGTGTGGCTCACTGCCCCCCCCCCCATTCACTCCACCATCCACTTCACTGGAGACATTTTTCGCGTTTGCAGGGTCCCGTGCAAATGCAGTTACAGTGAAAAACACGCAGTTTGTCGCTGAGTTTATAGCGACGAGACGCCGCAATTAACAGGAACGTGCTTTTTAACCCTCCTTCAGACACGGTGCTTATCACGCAAACTGAGCAAACAACAAATAAATATACCAGAAATAAATGCAGCATACTTTATATACTTTGCTTATTTTTCCTGCCCTGAAGCTGCTTCTTTGTGGTTCTTCAAAGGCCATACAGGCACGACAGACACTCTGTCACTTCGCCTCATCAAAGCCAGCCCTGTCAGAAGGAGCCGACTTTGGCGTCTCCTTTAAAAAAGACTCACGAGTAAGCCGTAGGATTTATTCGACAAAGTCAGGCATGAATTAAAAATTAAAAAAAAAAAAAAAAAGCTATGCAAATGCATTGCAACGTAACACTGCTGATTTAATGAAAGGTGCTTCTTCAAAATAATTTATTTTAAACAAAAGAGCGTCGGCCTACTTTTTCTGCTAACTTTTTAGGCTTTAAACAAACCCAAGTTTTTAGGAGAAAGATTGCGACACGTGCTGCTTTATGCAGCGATGCTGACATTAAGGGTATAATTGGCCTGTTGAATGTGAGTCTGATGGTTCCGCTGTGTGCTTTAAAGCACGAGCCCCCAGCTCGGGAAAGCCCACTTTCACCCATACATACTCAGAATAAAAAATGGTTTTTCATTATTCAACCTGTTGGTATTGACCTACAGATGTTTTTACAAAGGATATAGCGAGTGTTGTTGCACGCGGCTCGTTATATGAGGGGAATCTATAGTTCATTTGAATTTGCCTGGGTTGCCTCACACCTCTAAGGGATACAAGTTTAGAACCTTGTCTGTGTGGGGGCCACAACACTGTACTGGATAACTGGACAGGGGGATGTGGGCCCCCATCACTGGCAACCCAGCCGGAGAAGTTCTCATGGAAAATGAAAGTGGGCAGGGAATGCAGCTGGGCAGGATATGGAGATGGAGAGATGGAGGTCGGAGGAACGTGGTTTTTAATTCGCATTTGTCTTGAAATTCATTTGTTTCCCGATAGATTATGAAGCTCATGTTTGACACGGATAGCTATAAAAATAGAAAGTCATATTTAATTATTGTTTTGATTCTCAAAGTATTAAGTGTTTGCTAATGCAATTCACAACTTGTTTTTTGTTGTGAAATGAATTTGGAAACGCTAGCAGCCACGTAGCCTGCTGTGTTGTGCAAGCTGTAAAATGTCTGTTGTATAACATGTATAACAAATGGGTATCATGTATTAAGATTTATTGTACGTGTTTTTTTATTCTTTGTCAACACTGTGTTGCTCTTTTGAGTTGTTTGGTGGTGTTATGTTTAAAGAATAACATGAATTTTGATGCTGATATTTGAATTAATTTCAATTGATTTCTCTACAGCACCTTGCTCCACATAGTTAACCCAAAGCACTTATTGAAATCGGTGATTGTAGTGGAATCAGTGATGTACTCATGACCACACTCTAGTGACCTGTTACCTATGAATGACACCATTGTTTTCCATCGTGTTTCACTGTAATTCTAAAAGGATGTTAACTTATAAACTTGTAACTGGGAGACTCTTCTGTGGTGGTCAGCAGGAAAGGCTGGTCCGCCTTAATGCCCAGGCCTCTCTCCTGCTCACCCTCACTCAGTGATGCCTGAAGTTACAGGTTTCATCCTGCCCCCCAGGAGCCTGGCTTTTCCTCCTCAGTACCCCGCAGGGCGCCCCTGGCTGCTCCTCCTCAGGACCCCTCGGGGTGCCCTGGCTTTTTTGGCCTACCCCTCAGCTCCTGGTCATTCTGACTCTGGCTATTTTTAGCCGTGGTTCTCAGTTGGGCTCGAAATGCCTGAGGCTCAAACGGTAAATGGTGTATGTCATTGGCACCACCGGAGAGGAGTGGGATTACCCCCCGCCCTGGGTACGTCGTGCCAAAGGGGCCCCACCCTTAGCACGCTCGACTCTCCCCGTCCGTCAGAGGGGAGTGGGATTACCCCTCCCCCTCAGTGCTGTGGGGGCCTGCATGCATTGCTGGTTTTGAAAAAGGCCTTGAACATAGCATTAATGAAGATCAAACAAGCCCCCCCCCCACCGCTGCCTTTCACGATCAGACTGGTCTTTGCAGTTCTTACTATAAATATCTCATAGGCTATACTGGCGCTAAGCACTTTAGGGCCAGAGTGCAGAAGGGAAGTACTTGGACAACCTGTAATTCTAAATGAATGTGAAATGTTTCTTGTTGTCACCCATCAGGTGGCCTGAAATGATAATATTTTGTATATTCAGCAGGCTCTTAAACTAATTGTTGAGTTTGTTTTAATTAATCAACCGTAACTGAGTAACTGATGTAACTGTGTTTTTGGGAAGGTACCTCTGCTTTGTGAACCTTCTGCAGTCACCCTGCTGCTCCATTCGCTCTGTTATAATGGGCATCTCCTGGCTGTGGAAGTCGAGTGTGACCCCCCCCCTTTTGCCTCCCTTTTCCCAGTTCCACCCCAGTTTCTGAAGAGACCGACCAACCTGTACGCCCACGAGTCCATGGACATCATCTTCGAGTGCGAGGTGGCCGGCTCCCCCCCACCCACCGTCAAGTGGGTGAAGAACGGAGACGCCGTCATTCCCAGCGACTACTTCAAAATTGTGGTGGGTGTTCTGAGCTCCGCCCTTTCGCAGGTTCTTCCTCGACCCGCTTCTGAACGCCGGTTAAGGTGCCCGCTTAGCATACGCAGTCAGCCCCCCTGCCGGTCGCTCTGCTTGTCAGTGCCGTGTGAAATTAGCTGGCTGATGAGCTCCTGGATCGGCCACTCCCTGGGGTTGGGGGGGGTACCCGTCAGCCCCATGGTCCACGGTGCTGTGCGGGGGACAAAATGATGCTGTCAGGACACATGAGGTCCCATGAGGGCTTCCTCAGCTGTTTGCTTGGCTAATCGCCTGAGCTGCACCTGACCTTTCTCCTGAACCCAGCAGCGTCCGCACATCCCGCTCTGATAATTACTGCTGCTCGCCATATTCTGGAAGGATGATTGATTGGCTTGTGCTGACTCCCCCTCCTTACTGCCCTGCTTTGGACCTTATTATGTGCCTGGAGGAACAGCTTCACCGTGGTTTAATCAGCTAGATACATATGTACAAGCTGAAGGTTACGAGTAGCGTCAGGTATAGCTTCCTAGCCAGTGAGCCCTTTATAGACAGTTTTTACCTTTGGACTGATGTGACTGATATCCATGTACCCCAGTTGCCCTGAAAAACCCTTATTTGCCCCCTCCCCCAACAGAAGGAGCACAACCTGCAGGTCCTTGGGCTAGTGAAGTCAGACGAGGGTTTCTACCAGTGCCTGGCTGAGAACGATGCTGGCAACATCCAGGCAAGCGCGCAGCTCATCATCCTCGAGCCTGGTAAGTTTGGTGGGGGGGGCGTTTGGGATCTGCCAGGCCTGTGGCCCCTTTGATGTTCCAGCTCTCATATGTGACCAGACAGACACAACCCAGCAGCACAAAAGGTCCACTTCTCAGCCGCCTTGCATTTGAAGGAGAACGTCCTCTTTGGGAACCCCTCAAGTATTCCAGTGGAGAGAAATGCGTAACACGATAAATATGTGAGAGTCTCACTAAGAGGATTATTCTTAGGGAGTGACTCAGCTTTTAGTGGCGAGTTTGGGAAGAATTCCTCAAGGTCATTTGAACGCAGTACAGAAATCCTTGGGAGACTCATCGCGTCTGTGGTGTTTATTACAGGAAAATTAAAGTTCACCACAGACCAGAAACACGATCCTGCCATTTCAGCCGTTTCAGGGTGGGTCGTTGAAACCTTCAGTAAACCCTCTCTAGGGATACATATTTGTTTGCCTGCTACATTGGGCCTTCATGGATTAAATTTTGACTCTTATTCTGCATCGATTTAAAAATGTTATTTGGTCGCGTATGTGTTGGAAGCCAATCTGCCGGGCATTTGAGTGGGTAACATGATCGCACGCTGACTATCGCTGGCAGGCTCTATGGTCAGGCTGCTTCCTCATCTTATGAAGACTGTAAACTGCAGGGACAGCATCGGTGTTTTGGGGGTGAGGTTAGATCATAGGGAACGGCCATCAACTCAAGAGAATCGCCTGATGTATATTGCGACGGCCAAAAGTTAGTAATCTGTATCCCTTCAGCGTGTCCTTATGCTTATTAAATTCAGTTAGCGGAGCCACATGCTGCTGTTTTGGTAAATCATGGAAGCGATAAGCAATGAAATCCCGGTGAAGAAGAGCAGCCACCACATCTTTTAAAACAGGAGATCTTGTGGATAAACAAGGTAAAAAGATGTCGGCGGTGTGATGGTACTTTTTGCAGTTTAAAGTCTGACACATTTATTAAGCATAAGGATACGCTGAATTTACATATACAGATTAATACCTTCGTCACAGTATGTAGGCGCACTACTAATCTGCTTACCAAATTATGGGCAAAAATAAACGTTCATATTGTACTGAGAAGTCGGCATCCGGACAAATGTTTGCAGCTCTCACCTAAAGCCCTGGTGATGATTGCTCTGCAGCACATAATTGCGATGTGATATCGCGCAGCCCTAGTAATGTTTTAAATGCTCTATAATTAAAACATACTAAAATGTGTGAAATAGAGCAAAGAGCTAAATAAATATATGCTGATATTTTCTGGGCAGCTTGTTGCGGGTTTATGCTTTTTCTCGGTGCAGACGTGCTTCCTGAGGCATGAGAGACGACTGGCATGCCCCCCCGACCAGGTGTCACGGCGCTCACTGCGCCTGCAGATGGTGGCACTGCTCCACGGCCCACTTCCACACGGGACATAAATGCGTCTCACACACGAAATGGGACCCCCGGCAGCCAGCTGGCTCGCTGCTGCCCCCTAGCTCGCGTGCATTCAGAGGCTCCGCCCCTTTGCGCCGCTCGCTTGCAGCTGGTCAGCTGCAGCCCCCAGTCTCTCATGGCTGCTTCGCCTACACCTTTCCTCTCCGATGGAGGCGTGGCTCGTCTGCGTAACGACGGGCAGACCGCTTCCCCCGCTCTAATGGCTGCCACTAATAAACCAAGATGTGTAAATTGATTTTTTGATATTTCGGGCTGCTTTGTTTTCATTGTTAAGGTAGAGATGGTTTGGTTTAAATTTCAATGCGGGTTGGGCGGGGGGGGGGCAAACTTAATTTGCGAGAGAAACCTCGTAATGGTGTTAAGCTCTTTTGCCAATGTGCTAATTGATGGTGCATCAGTGGCGGTTTCGTGTTGGGAGCCCTCCGCCCATAACCGGGGTGCCTCTGCCATCTGCCCCCCAACCCCCAGCCACCTCCCCCTACCCTTCCGCAGAGCCACCTGTCCGGTGCCGGTGTCCACTGCCTCCAGCTTGTTCCCCCGCTGGCCTCACCGGCTGTCTCCCCTTTGGCATGTCTTAGTGGGCGGGACCTGGCCCAGCCCCTCCCCCTCTTCTACTCTGTCCTCCCTTTTGACAGGAGCCTGTCTCTGTGCTGCATGCTGGGAAGGGCCGGAGTGGACCCGTGTGTCTGTGTGTCTTATACAAATCTATGCAGTGCAGTGCAGATCTATGCACTTGTATTTTGCTGCCACGCCAATGTGTCTGTATTTTTAAATTAATTTCTTATTTATGTTTTTATTAGTATTAGTGGCTCCTTCCATCCTGCGTTGCTTGCTGTTTTAACATTCGTTCCGTTGATTACTTGCCTGCTTCATAGTTGATGGGAACGCAGAGGCGGTCTCTGTGCATATGCCAGAAAAATCCCAGGTAGCGCTGACTAGGGCCCACAGCCACCCTCCGCCACCCGCATTGGCTCCTTTACTTGGGGCTCGTGCCCTCCGCCCCCACCCCTGCTCCTGGGAATGTCACGTTACGTCTCTTTGGCTGATGCTTATCTCCAAAGTGAAGTACAGCTGTGGATCACAGAGCAGGGTCAGTCAGCAGGGCCCCATGCTCAAACAGCTAACGGTGATAGAATCGGTCAGCCAGCCGTGGAATTAGAACTCAAGACCTTCTGGACATGGCCTTCACCAGTCTAAGGAAAGTATGTGTGAAAGTACCTGTGTGACTTCTCTGGTTAGTCGCCATGCCTGGAGTCTTTTAAAGCTCTGCGGAGTGTAGAGCAGCCCTGGATGTTTGAGCGCTTTCCCCAGCGTGTAAATGTGCATCCGCTTGTCTGCGGACTGTAGGTCTGCGGATCGTAGCAACACTCATGCATGATGCCCTTGCGCTAAATGGATTAAAGCAGCAGTTTGGGGTCACGCTGCAGGCGGTTTTAGCGCATTTTGGTTATACAAGCCGAATTTGGGAGCCAGGGCTGTTATCTTGGGCTGATAGGGAAATCGCATTTAATGAAGGTTCTTTTATGTTCTATATAAAGGGCTTATTCAGAAGGGGTGTGTTGGTATCGCTGTTGTTTTTGATTGTGTGAATTGAATCCTCCATGCAAAATTGAGGTTCCTGCATCTGGAGAGTAGTGACTCACAG
Source organism: Cryptomyrus ogoouensis (assembly GCA_025773925.1). Lineage (NCBI taxonomy): Eukaryota > Metazoa > Chordata > Actinopteri > Osteoglossiformes > Mormyridae > Cryptomyrus > Cryptomyrus ogoouensis. The sequence goes on along the minus strand of JAOYFF010000007.1, from coordinate 771,876 downwards.
AGTCACGCCATTCGGCAGCTGTGCGGGGTACCTGGAGCTGCCTGGCACGGTCTCCCTTTTAAATGATTGTCGTCTGAGCCTCGGAAACACAAAGGACTCACTCTGCTTTCATGTCTTTGTTACATTTGTGCATCCTAGTCAAAAAAGAAGGAAAACTGCAAGTGCAAATGAGTGTGAAAGCTGTTTTCGGCATTATGCTTTCGCGCTCCAGGGAGAATTAGACAAGGCTGCATTTTAGAATCAAAAGTGGGAATATTTATGTGTTAATTTTAACGTCTGTCTGCAGCAATCCCAGAGTTAGCTGCTGAATGGATCTGGGTGGGGCATCATCAGACGTCGCTAAGGCCGCCCTCTTAACGTGTCATTGCTGGTCACTCCCTCAGGGAGCAGTTTGCAGACCCCGAAGGGCCAGGCTGTGGCAGTTGATACATTCTGAGTTAATTAAGCCAGTTACATGGAGTCTGGTTCATTTCTCACGGGGGATGCGCACCAAGCAGGCCTGAGCAGTTTCAGTCGATCCTTGTATGCAGGTTACTTTGGAAGTCTAGTCTTGAAGGTGAGTACTTGAGTACTCTCCCCCCCCCCCCACCTGAGAGCTAGCTGTGTGGAGCTGCACTAGGTGGTAGTCACAGTAAGTCAGGATTCGTTAATGGCTTCCTTGACATGGATCTCTTGTGGGTGAATTAGGGAGGTATGTGGTGCATCCTGTGGGCCCACATGACTTCTACACCTTCTGGTAGCCAGAGTGCTGGAGTTAGGAGGACAGGGAGCGCCCGTGCGTGTGTGTGTGTGTGCGTGTGCATGTGTGCATGTGTGCGTGTGCATGTGTGCGTGTGCATGTGTGTGTGTGTGTGTGTGCGTGTGTGCGTGTGCATGTGTGTGTGTGTGCGTGCGTGTGTGTGTGTGCGTGTGTGTGTGTGCATGTGTGTGTGCGTGTGTGTGTGTGCGTGTGTGTGTGTGTGTGTGCGTGCGTGTGTGTGTGCGTGTGTGTGTGCGTGTGTGTGCATGCGCGTGTGTGTGTGTGTGCGTGCGCGCGTGTGTGTGTGTGTGTGTGTGTGTGTGCGCGTGCGTGTGTGTGTGTGTGCGTGCGCGTGTGTGTGTTCGTGTGTGTGTGTGTGCGTGTGTGCGTGTGCATGCACTTCCTGTTTGAAATGGGAGAGCAGGGGGGTGAGCTTACCGCTGGCCTGCCACGTGGTGGCGTTGCAGCGCCCTGAGCCCCTTGCCCCTGCCCTGCAGGGCGTCTGGCGTATCCCGGTGGATGAGATTGATCGGCCCGGCAGCTTCGCCTCTCACATGAACCGCTCCATCGTGCTTCTGCTGGACGTTCTGTCTGAGCTCAAGGACCGGGACACCCTGCTCAAGGTCTCCTGCATGCTCCAGAGGACCCCGGAACAGGGAAAGTGAGTCCCGAGGCCCCGGCTGAGTCTTCCTTACCTGATTTTGTCGCTGGGGCAGTTCTTTTACGTTGTCGCCGTAATGGACCTCCCTCCTTCTCTCCCTCCCTTCCTCCCTCTTTCTTTATAGGAAGTATTTGCGGGATGTGGACCGACAGGTTTTGGCCAAGAGAGCATTTTCCTTAACCGTGAAAGTACTGGAGGATAATCTGAACAAACTCACTGGGGTATGCAGTCACCGAACACGCGCACCAGTTCCACCCAGTGGCACGGTGTGCTGCCCCCGTAGCTGCTTGTCACTGATGACAGGCCAATGATTTGCTGGGTGGCTGGATATTCTGAGGGCAGCTTGGGTCTGTCCTCCCTACAAACAGAGCTGTGATGTTCACTCATCACTCACATTATTATTATGAGTGCATTACTGCTCACCAGCAGAGGGGAAGAGGGCACTGGTGCAGAAGAGTCACTCTGTCTGTCTGTATCTGGTCCCCACAACGTCGAAATAACAGGTTTTTATCATATTATGGGGTCATTTGGTCCCCACAATGTGATAAAAACCTGTTATTTTGACGTTGTGGGGACCATTTTTTTCAGTCCCCACAAAGATAACATCAATTTTATAAAAATCTGAGACTGTAATCAAAAAACTAAAAAAGCCAGAAGTCTTGCATTTTGTTTGGTTACTTACAGTTAAGGTTAGGGCTTTGTAGGGGTTACGGTCATCTTGTTGGGATTAGAGTTTCCCCCATAGAAATGAATAGAGAGTCCCCACAAAGATATGAAGACAAACGTGTCTGTGTTTTTGTCTGTGTTTCTGTGTCTGTGTCTGTGTGTCTGTGTCTTGGCTGCACCAGGTATCAGAGGCTTCCCTCGGTGTGGGGGACATGACCACCACTGACACGCCCCCCAGGCCCAGCGCCGAAGACAGCAAGCGGGCGGCACCCAGCAAGCCTGGCACAGAGGCCAGGCAGCCCGAGGCCCCCCCGGAGCGGCCCCCGCCACAGGCCATGGACACAGCGGAGCGGCGGGAGGAGCCCATGGAGCTGGAGGGTGGGACCTGGGAGGGCGGCGGGGGTGCGCGGCCCCTGGAAAGGGCCCCCCCAGAGCTGTCCCTGGAGGAGCTCAGCATCAGCTCCCGCCAGCAGCAGCAGCAGCAGCACACCGGAGGGGTTAAGCGGCCGGCTTCCCTCAGCCCCCCCGAGGCCGGCGAGCAGCAGCGCAAGCCCAGTCGCAAGCGGAAGCTTCTGGAAGATGTGGAGACGGGCAAGACGCTCCTGCTGGACGCCTACAGGGTGTGGCAGCAGGGCCAGAAGGTCATGACCTATGACCTGGGCCGCATCGAGAAGATCATGTCAGAGACGTACATGCTCATCAAACAGGCGAGTGGTGGGGGGGGGGGCAGGTAGGGGCAGGGCGGCCCGTGATTGGACAGGAGTGGCTCTCAGCACCTTCATCATCTCATCCTTGTCGTCCTGCATTAGGTCCCTCTGAAGTCTAAAGTCACTCCTACCCTAAGCGCCCCCCCCCCCAATGGCACTCTGGCATAATCAACAACAGAAAAACAGCAATCAGCAAGCAGGAAAAATACCAATTTCGTTTCCAGCTACAGCATAAAATGCCATGTCTGCGCCTGCAGCCCAGCTCTGGAGTGATCGGGCTATGGAGACGCGTTTATAGTACAATTATGTAAATACACACACTGTAAAGGCACACACACACACACACGCAGGCAGCCTTTTACCATGGTCTCTGTCCTGGGGAGACATGGTAGCTCAGGGTGTGAGGTACACTCTTCAAGGAATGCCGGTCCGTAGGAGAGCTAATGACCGTAATGTCAATAATAAATAACACCTAGAAGAAAGTTGAAGCCATTACTGTTCAGTCTCCGAACCCCAGACTGTCATTCTGGCTGCCGTCTGCCCACTGTCTGGTGTGTTTAATCACATCAAGTCAAATAACTTTCCTTCCGTTTGTTATTAGCGGCAATTTGTTGGATCGGTGTCGGCTTTTTAGAATAAAACCATTACATGTTTATGAAACAAAATGAATCGGCGTAATGATTTTATGAGACGGTGTTTTGGATCGAGCGGCGGCCCCCTGCTTTGCTGAAAGCAAGCCCCCCCCCCCCCCCCATCCCGCCACACTGCGCTGGGGCTCGTGGGCCGTGTGAGAGAGGAAGTACCCCCCCCCCCAGAAAGCTGCGGGTTTCACCCCGAGCTCCGTTTCCTCGTTGTCGTTAAGAAAAACTCTCTCCCTCGCCCCCCATCGCTTGCTTCCGCGTCGGGTTATATTTATATAGTGCCTTGCGTGGCGGCGAAAGCGTGCAGTACTCAGAGGGACAAACAACGGGGAAGGTGGCTCTGTGAGGCATGCTGTTTGGGGGTGGTGGAGACGTACCCTGTGTGGCAGAGCGAGGAAAAAGGGTTTCAGCCCAGGATTATGGAGGGTGGGCAGTGGCCCCGCCCTCGCAGTGACAGCCAATGGCGTGAGAGCGCCCTGTGATAACCCAGGAGAGCATGAGGCAGGCGGGAGGGTGGGTAGCCGGGTCCCTGCAGCACTGGTGGCTCTCCTCCCGTGTTTGACGTGATGGAGCGCCCCCTGGTGGCTGTGCCGGTCATTGCCGCCCGCTCTAGTCCCTGGCTCATGCCTCCTTCCCCATTACTCAGCACAATTAAGACTGCCACCACCGGCGTACAGTTCTAGTCAGCAGGGACACAGCCAGGGGTGGGTGTGATTAGAGCCCTTCATCCTCACCCTCCTCATCCTCCTCGTCTCCTCTCCCTACCTCAGGTCGATGAAGAGGCAGCACTGGATCAGGCTGTGAAGTTCTGCCAGGTCCAGCTGGCCACATCCGCGCAGAGACAGGTAAGCCCCACGTACCCCCGCCCCCCCCCAATCCCACACTGGGGAGTCCAGCTCCTCTCCACATCCCCACCTGCTGGTCAGTTTGGGTTCTGTCAGTGCCATCTTTCTGTGGGCCGACAGGCTGAGGTGCTGGTCGTGGTTTTTTTTCTTTTTAAACCTGTTTATAAGCCTGGCCCTTTCTTATGAGTGTGTGCGGGGGGGGAAGGGGCCAGGCGGGAGCCGGGAGGCCGATCAATGCTCCCCCCTCCCTGGATGGTAGCATGATTAACATGTCATTGATGTGATGCAGGTTTGCGAACAAGGAGGCCCCCAGAACAGACTTGACGAGCTCACAGCCGGGCCATGCAGGTTTCGGGACTGAGCTGTGGGTCGGGCTGGCCCCAGGCCCCCCCCCCGCTACAGGCCTCCAGAGCCTGCAGTCACATTATTCACGAACAGACTCATTTTCCACCCCCACGCACATTCACAGGGTTACGCTTTATCTTTTTTTTTCGGTGCATTTTTGTTCTTCATCCCTCGCTTCACATGCCTTTCTCCTCCCTCTTAACATTCCTGACATGTTTCAGGCCTTTGGGGGGGCCCTCACCCTCCTAACGAACCTGGTGAGTCGTGCTAAGGCTGGAGGTCAGAGGTCAGGTGGCAGAAGCCCCTCTCTCAGGCTTCTCTGTGGTTTCAACAAGCCCCTTCCTCAGCTGTGGGTGTCTCACATTTGCTGACACCTCACTCTCTCTCACACACACACTCCGTCTTTCTTTCCCACGGTCCCCCCACCACCACCACCGCACGTTTGCCGCCTGACGTCTACTCCGTACACCGCTGGCCGTTTCCATCACTGAGGGCATCAGCGTGCCCGATGGTGTAATGTGGGTTGGTGGGTGTGCGGCAGGATGAGGCAGGAGGCCCACAGCAGGTTTGTTTTGTAACTCCATGGCAACGAGGAGCATCTGCAGGATCAGACACCTCAGTGGATGGAGGTGTGGCTGGTGATCAGGCGGCTCCTCCACACCCAAAATGGGGAGGAAAGCAAACAAACTAGAGAAGGGCAGCACAATTATCACTGCTGCCTCTATCATAAAGCCTCACTGGGGAATAAGAGCGAGCGCGTGTGAGCCTGACACAGGGAGCCCCTGAAACAATCGAGGGAGCAGTGCAGAGCTGCGTTGACTGAGGCTCTGGGGCCTGGGTGAACCTTCTCGCGGGGTCGGAATAACCCCCGGATGGTGTGAGGAAGTCCCCACACGGGGCTTTTCGGGTGCAGGGACTTTTTCCGTGGTGCGGGTGTGGTATGCCACGCCGTCCTGTTCTCTAACACGCTCCACACTTCCTCTGAGGCACATTTGCTCTCTTCTTTCTTTGCTGCCGTTGCTGCGCTCCTGAGACCCCCCCCCCCCCCCCCAGTCCTTGTGCAGATTTAACACTGGGATGATCGCTGTGAGGCTCCTCACTGGTCCCGTTGTTCCTGACAGCCAGGATGCCTCCGTTTGATGGGTGACAGACAGGCGACATGTCAGGTTGCCAGGAGTTTTGAAAATAACCCTCCTTGTCATGGAATATATGTACATGCACGAACTCTGATTGTGGTTCTTGCGTGCCTCGTCATCATGGACACGCGGGCGACGAGATGCAAAAGTTTCAAGTGGCTTCGAGCTCCGAAGCAGGCTGTGGCCTTTCTGATCGGCAGTGGGGTCCTTTCAGCGCCGCGCCCCCTGCTGGCCTGAGTCCGTGTAATGAGCTGTCTTGCTCGGGGGGCAGGCCGCCTGCATTTAACCAGTCAGAAAAGAAAAAAAAAAAACTTGAGTGTGTTTCAGTGCAAACTTGCGATCGAAAGTGTGGGAAGACGGATTAGTCAATGTGCGGACTGGAGTGAGCGACTGTGGGAGATGATTTTAAAGAAAACAGTTGGCGTGCAGACGGATGGGGCGGAACAGCGGGGCTGGTCTCACGATCGATATTTTCCACGTAAAATTTCAGCTTTCAGCGTCTCCTGAGAGATCAGGAGAATCACACGCTATGATCATCCAGATGGAGGCCTTGCGTTGTTTAGCATTAAATGAAGGTGTTAAGCTCGTCGAGTCTCTTTCAGTTTTAATGGTGCATCCATCGCTGTCATGTGGCCCCCGGGACTCATGTGGCCCCGGGCAGTTTGCCGAAGAAGCGGGTGCTTGATAATGGCCAGCCGCATTGCTGCGCTTTTATCCTGAGCCGGGGTGGGATGCAGTGCTTGTGAGAGCAGCCAGCTCCTTCCGTTTGGCATCGACACGGCACCCCCGCGCCGGACGCCCCCTCCGCCGGCCACGTCACCACCACTAGATCTCAGCCGACGCCTTGCACCGCACGTCGCTTCGCAAAACGGGAGCAGACCGACGCAGCCGCTGCGCATCCTGCTGCACGACCCTGACTGGCTCCCCAGCCTTGTATGTTTTTCTTCTTTCTTCTTCTTCTCACCGGCCGTGTGCAGACTGAGGTGCAGCAGGTTTGGAGGCGATGTGTAATGAGCGGGAGTTACCATGGTAACGGGGAGGCGAGGCGTCGTGTGCACGCTCCGCCGTGAGCGTGTGCGCGCGAGCGTGCGGGTCTGCCCTCCCGCCTGCCTCACGCCCCCACCTTATATCCCCTGAGCCGCTCTCCCCTGGGTGCAGAGGAGCAGGATGAGTCAGGAGCGCTGAGCCGTGAGGCTCCGCCCCCACGTTGGCATTCATACGCTGCTTCAGGGACTGCACTTCACCAGAAGGTTGCAGGGTCTCGTCCCAGCTGTAGTAAACACCTGGGTTTGTGCATGCTGAACCTGCAATTTAGTGATAAATGTCCTGAGTAAACTGGGATATTTTTAAACTGTCAATTAAATCTTAGAAATGTGGAACTAATTAAAAAATATATATATGGCAGACTTCAGCATGTTTCAGGCCCTCAAAACACAGACAGCTCTGCGCTCTTCTTGATGATTGGCTGCATCTGCTCAAGTGAACAGGCTTACGATCCTGGTGTGGGGTGGGCTGTAGCCTCACCTGCTGTTCTTCCATTGTGTGTAGCTGTTTCTTATGCGCTGTAGGGCTTACTGTCACCCATATCCAGACCTGTGACGGTGACCTGAACAAAGAGTACCCATCATGCTTTGCTCACCAGTCGCCACCCCCTTGCCTGATTCCCTGCTCACTGAGACCCCTGTTGCTTTCTCCTCCCGTATCTCCTCTCGTTTAACCTCACTCTGCTCTTAGACACCCCGAGTCCTGTAAGCACGTGAACCGGAGCTGACCACTTTACCGCGGTACTGACCAGGGGCCATGGTACCTTGACCGGCGTTAGTAACGTTGCACTCGACAGCAGAGTTATAATGCCAAAGCTCACGTCGCATGGGCCGTGGCACGGATGGAGGGCCACCGTGGACGCGCCATCTCTCCCTGGTACTGGCAACCCCAAGGTCGTACATCCTCCTCTTCCCTGGGTGGTGTTTCTGCACTCTGCTGTTACAGACCAGTATTCCTTGCTCCGTTGTAGATATAATTCCAGGTCAGTCTTCAGCCACTCATCCATCTATCCATCCATCCCTCTTCTGTCCTCTAGTAGCCCTGGTAGGATCTGGGTCTCCTGTCCCGATGCTCATTCATCCGTAAGCCTTTGTGTTTTTTTTTTTTTTTTTTTTACTTGTCTTATTACTCTGGTGGCTGTCCTTGTCTTCCTTACCCCCCCCCAGTGTTACCTGATTCAGGGGGGGGGGGGGACTCACAGAAGTCTGCTCTCCGGGAACAGACGGCGAACCTGGAGTTTGTGTTTCCCGTCGGCCATTGGCTGCGTTCTCCCCCGTTGCCATGGCAGCGGCTCTGGGACTGTCACGGGTTGTTTTTTTGCGCGGCTCTTCTGCTTACGAGTGGCCCTTGGAAAAAGGCGGGTGAAAGCGCAGTGCCGGGTCCTGGGGGGGGGGTTAGGGTGGTGGGTGGAGTGGCATTGGCAGCGCGGAGCTCGGCTCCGCTCCGGGACTCTGTGCCAGGAGCTGCACCGCGAGTCCAAACTCGCTGTCTCAGGCCCACTGCTGCTGCCGCTCGTCCTCCAGGTCAGCCTGCTTGCTGTTTGTGTTGTGAGTCTCTGGCATTTGTTTATTTGTTTTTGTTTGTTTGTTTGTTTCTGTTCATGTTTGTCTGTAGGCTCGCCCACGTCTGTTTGCCAGCCTGTTTGTACCCTCCTGCCTGCCGTACGCTGTAAATCAGTGCCAGGACTCGCTGGCTGCTGCGGCGCTTCTCCATGGGCACCATTCTCATAACCACCCCCCCTTTCTGATTACAGTGCAGCAGTGACCCCACCACACCCAAGCCCACCAAAGAGCACCGTGACATCTTCTTCCCCTCCTCGCTGCCCAACTCGGCCCCGCAGCCACCAGACAGCTCCGCCCCCCAGGGTCCGCCCAGCGGGCCCCCGGACCAGTCGCAGCTCCGGAAGCAGCCGGCTATCCAGGTGGCCGCCATGGCATTCCTGCCCCAGTCAGGTGAGTATCTGGCAAAGATCCTGATTTGGCATTTTCTAGCAGTGGTCTTTTTTTTGTAAACTTGTCCCCGGATGCAGTTTGGCGAAGAGTTAACAAACGTCTAAGCAGCCATTTGCCGGAACCGTGGCGCTCTTTCCGGGGAAATTCAGCTGATCACTGAGTGATCATCGGACTGCATGCGTTCGTGTCAAACTTCACCGTGTGCGTGCCCTGCTGTCGCTGCCGGGCCGGTCCTGTTCAGGAGCAGAGGAGCATGGGAAATAAACACAAAGCCTCTGCCCTCCATCTCTGTCTCAGAAGATCCCCAAGAAGCGAGGCTGATTGGAGCCTCTCATTAAGCCACTGGGCTGCAATTGAAGCCTTCAGCCTCAAATCCCAGCCGGGGGACCCGAATTTGTACCTCTTTTCAGGGCAATTAGCTCGGATGGCTGCAGTAAAGCCTCCAACTGTGTAAACGGGAGGGAAATGTTACGAAACGCTGCTTTGGAGCGAGGCTGCCGCCAGGTGAGGCAGTGTACGTGTTACGCAACACGTGTTTGTACGCACTTTAAAAGCCGCGTGCGAAAATATAGCTGCGGGAGGGAGACACACAAACGTCCCTGCGCACACGCAGGTGGGAGTTTCAGCCCGTCGCTGAGCATCTGGACGCTCGGCGCTGAAATCTATACAAAATGGTTGCCCAGGCAACCCAAACGAAGAGGTCGCAGAGAGGGAAGGCTCTCCGCATTAGCTAGCAGCGCTCGGAGGGAGAGCACGGCCGCCACCGCCGCCAGCCGGGGACCTGCCTATCTGTCCGGCCGCTACCCGGCCGATTCATCCGTCGGTCCTTCCTCTGTGTCCACGTCGAATCGGACCACCCAGAGCCGCTTTTCTCAGTCTCTTTTTCCGCGAGGAAAGAGCCATCCCATTGCCCGCGGGCCGTCTGTCAGCCTGATGAGAAGCTGGGACTGGTACGTATAGCGAACGCTGACCGGCTACCCTGTGCTCTAGTGTGTTAATCCCCCAGTAACCAACAGGTGTCCTCTGACTCCCGGCGGTTACTCAAAGTATTACTGCCCGGGGGACCTGATTCACACCGTCCGACCGGCTTGTGGGTCGCCCTCGGTTACCGGCACAGGACACCTTCACGGAGCTGTAGTCCAACTCCACAGTACAGCCTGTTTTTTTTTTTTTTTTTTTCTTCCATTTCCGCCAGCTGGAAAAACCAGTCGTGACTCCAGGCAGCTGTTTTTAATTAACCTGTAACTAAGGTGACGGCTTCTCTGTAGCTACATATAAATCATAATTAGGACAGTTTGAGACTTCAGGGTTTGTTTTGGCAGGTTTGTGTTTGTGAGGGTGCGTGTGCATGTTTGTGAGCGTGAACAAGGCGTACATCATTAATTGAGTGTGAATTTGTCGCCCCGTTGTGGTCAGTCAATGTAATTGCTCCAGGCTTTTGATTAATGGTGCTGTTTAGGTGAAGCCTTGTGCTAAACGCCCCCACACCTCCGGGTAGCTCCCACGCCGTTTGCCTGTCCCGTATCACACCGGCTGTCTCTGTCTCGGTCTCCAGAGGAACGGGAGGAGCTCCTGGAGGGCTTGGGGTTCAGGCAGCAAGAGAGCCGGCTGTGTCAGCAGATGAAGATGACCACCGTGTCGCCGGGCCAGGAGGCGGCAGGCTGGCTGAGTGAGGAGGCGGCGTCCTGCAGCACCACACAGCCGCTCTGCTCTGGTCTGTGTATTTGTGCGTGTGCCCGGTGGCGTGCGTGTGCGTGTGCCCACCCACGTGTAAACTCTACTCACGCCCTCCTGCTCACTCCCCAGTGCCCGCAGGATCATCCCTAAGCTCGCCCCCCGACACGACCGGTTCCAGGCAGTCGGACCCTGGCCGCGTCCGTTCCCGCGTCCCGCCCCACGTGCCAAAGCTCTTCATCCCATCCACGGTCACCAAATTCCCACCCGAGATCACAGTGACCCCGCCCACACCCACCTTGCTCTCACCCAAGGGGAGCATCTCCGAGGAGACCAAGCAGAAGCTCAAGGTGCGACCGTCTCTCTCTCTCTCTCTCTCTCTCTCTCTCTCTCTCTCCATGCGTCCCTCTCGCTTCCTTTCCGTCCTTTTTTCCTGGTGTCTGTGTGCTTCTATCCCTCCTGCACACCTA
>JAOYFF010000007.1:749125-759369 GCA_025773925.1 Cryptomyrus ogoouensis | reverse complement strand
CTCCGCCCTCCCAGCGGGCGCGCGGCAGGCGGGGGGGGGGGGTGGGGTTATTTTGGATTGGGGGTGTGGGGGGGGGGGGGGGGGGGGGGGGTACTGATGCTGTGCCAGTTAATACAATACTGCTGCATTTAAAAATGCGACACTTTTCCTGCGGTTGGATGTGCTTTTTCACTCTCTCTTTTTTTTGGAACTTCATTCTGTTGATTTAATTATTGTCTTTCCTGTGAAACTATACCTAAAGCCTGAGTGTTGGACTTTCCGCTGTCGTCACCCTGGTTCCCTTGCTCATTCCTGATGGGGGGAAAACACCACCTTATTTTCAATATGGAGTGTTTTTTTTGTTAACTGCATTCCCTACGTTTGCCAATGTGTCCATGGCGGCGTGGGTATTTCCCGCGCGCTGCTCTTGTTGCACACTGCCCTTCCTGTCCACTGCTCTTCCTACATGCCGCTTTTGCATCCCTTTGAGTAACACTGCATGTCAGACACATCATCCTGCTAGTCCAGCACTGTATAATGAGTTCATGCTTCCTGCAGCTGCACAGTGGAGGCTCGGGGGGGAGGGTCATCCCATGTGAGTTACATGAGCACGTGCAGGAACCACAAGAGGGCGGTCAGGGGTCAGAGGAGGCAGCTGCGGCTGCCTTTAAGCTTTCGACTGTCAGTTGGCCCTCCCCGCCTCTGCTCCGTGCCTCCACTCCCCGCCTCTGCTCCCCACTTCGCTCCCAGCCTCCGCTCCCAGCCTCTGCTCCCCGCCTCCGCTTCCTGCCTCCTTTCCCCGCCTATGCTCCCTGCTCCACTCCCTACCTCTGCTCCCCGCCTCTCACCGTCACCCCATTTGCCTCTAAGCCGTGTGATTCACTCATTAAAGGAAGGGGCAGGTCCCGGTCAGGGTGAACCTCCTGCAGATTCCTGGAGCTTAACTCTTCAAGAACAGAGGTTAGCGTGCCCAGGGTAGCATGAAAGATTCCCCGAGTGTGTGTGTGTGTGGAAAAAGGCCTCGTTTAGGAGCTCTTCCCGTACGCGTGAGACATACGGAAAGTGCCCCTAATTGAGTCCTATAGATGCTGGCTGCTGAGGTGTTGTGCCCGTTTTATGGATGTAAAGCCCAGTGTCTCACACACGCTCGCTTGCTTGCTTACTTTATGTCTTGGTTAAATGAGGTCTGCGTGTTTTTTTTTTTGGGCAGGCAGGGGGGTGCTTCTCAGAGCTACCTATCAACTGAGCATCCAGTGGAATATCACATGCAATTAGAGAGCAAGTTGGGGCCAAAAAATCTATGCTTAGAAATGGCACAATGCTGGGCAGGAATGCCATTAGTGTATATGGGGGGGACCTGTCTGCCGGCGGAAGGAGGAGTCCTTGTGTGCAGAGTGTACAGCGCTATGCCGGCCTGCCGTGTTCTGTAGCTGCCGCCCCCCTGCGAGGGGGCAGTCCTGCATGCCGCCCCCACATGCAGCTTTTGTTTCTTGCTGTGTGATGATTCCATCATTGTTTTTTTTTCTTTTGTATTGTTTTGTCCTGGCTGCCTTTTTGTTACGTCTTTTTTTTTTCTGTTTTCCCCCTTCGGTTTGCATCCCACCCCCCCCCACTCCTACCCTCTCCCCTTGTACCCCAAGATGTTGCTCTCCCTACACCCCCCTCCACCTCACTGACCAGTGCCACTGCTGACCGTGTAACGCCAGGCTTCGCTGGTCCTGGGGGAGGGCCCACGCCCTCTGCCCCCCGTGATGTGGTGGCCTCGCTGGTCTCCACCCGCTTCATCAAGCTGACGTGGCGCCCCCCAGCCGAGCCGCACGGGGACAACATCACCTACTCAGTCTTCTACAGCCTGGAGGGCACCGGCAGGTAAGTCCTACCCCAGCGTGTCGCTCACTGCGGCCGCCTCGCTGTCCCGCCACCCAGCCCCTCTGTAAACGCCCACGGGCTGATTACCGTGACTTAGCAGCAGAGTCGGTGTGAGGTTTTGTTAAACCTCTGTATCCGAATCCTGTCCAGGTGTCACTCACCAGCTGGGTTAATTGTGGTCAAGAGGTATAATTGGGGATAATGAGTTAAACCGTTTAACCAAAGCGCCCTGCTGGTTTCGGGGCACAGGAAGATTAATAACATATTAAATGCAGGAAGCATAGAATATTCACCTTTCATTGGTTTTAAACCAAAGCACAGTCATGTGGATGGAGCAGAAGAGGACTGATGCATGATGTCTGCACAGTGCAGTGCATGCATGGTGCATGCATGGTGTTTGCATGGTGTGTGCACGGTGTGGTGGATGCATGGTGTCAGTGCTGTGCATGCATGGTGTTTGCATGGTGTGTGCACGGTGCGTACATGGCTGTATTCTCACTTCTCTGTTTGGATTTAAACGTCTCCCTCGTCATTCCCCAGAGAGCGGATCGTGAACGCAAGCCGACCTGGTGAACTCCAGGTCACTGTTCAGAATCTGATGCCGGACACCAAGTATTCCTTCCGCGTGGTGGCGCATAACCGCAATGGGCCAGGGGAGAGCTCCGCCCCCCTGTGGGTGGCCACCCAGCCCGAAGGTGAGGCCCCCTCCTCTACACACAACCTGCCTGACAGAGAAGAGCACTCCTAACAAGCTCGAGAGCGCGATGGACGGGAGGGGAATTGGAATTCCCAATGTCCTTTTGATTGTTCTGCTGACATCCTGTAGCCGGGAGCCAGTAACCTAGAGAATAGCAGAGCGATGAGGAGTCCAGATCGCAGTGCCGTCAGTGGAGAGGAGCTTCACTGCATTCACACCGCGAGTTAGCAGAGGCCCTGCAGCGAGGCGTCTCCATACGTGCCTGACATGTGACACTCCTATTTGTGCTCATACCAGCAATCATATTCTCTCTTTGAACCCAGCGCTCTCTTTAAACTGCCCCCCCTTTGTCCATTTTTACACTTTCTGCTTTTTAACTCTAGCCCCTGTCCTCTTTGTCCATTTTTAACACGTCTTCTCAGTGTCCTTTTTAACAGTCCCCCGGTCCCCTTTGTCCATCGGCTCCGTAACATACACTTCCACACACACAGGGCCTGCAGGAGGCGTGTCTGCACATGGGAAGTACTGAATTAAACAGCATTGTCAGATATGCTGTTGAGCTACTGTGAATTGGCTGCCTTGCAGATGTCTTTGCCTGGTAAATACTGTATGTGACGTGTCTGAGCTGGGAGCCGACTTGACCCCAGGGGGCCCCGGGGACAGCAGAGGCTCGTTTGTTTGGGTTTGCACCAGCTGAACACCTGATGCCACAGCCCTGTGCTTCCAGCGGCCGACGGAGTTACTAATTGAACGTGATGATTCACGACCCCACCGGGCCAGCAGAAGCACAGTGATACAACCCCCCCACCCCGAGCCACACACCAGGCATAATTGAATTAACACTCTGGATAAATTGTTCCTGAAAGCGCTGTGAGCAGATCCCGCTTCAGAGCCTGTGTCCGTGAACGCAGGTGCTCCTCTTTGGGCGGTGGGGAGCTGGGTGAGAGCGTGGGGGTGTCCTTTGATGAAGCTGTTCCTAAAGGACAGCTGGACTGCAGTGAGAGGGCCAGAAGTGCTTCAAGTTAATGGAACAATCAACACTTCCTGAGGTTACCTTGCAGGACATTAGTTCCTGGGCAGAGATCAAGACTGATCAAGGCTCAAGACAACTATTAGGAAGGCGTTTGTTTCATATATTGACCATTTTCATGTGGCAGCTTCACAATCCACTTACGTGGCTGTGAGATTTTGTGGTCATTCGCCCTTTACTGAAAACCTTGTCCGCCATCCTGTGTCTTGCTGCTGCAGTCCAGGTTCCAGGTCCGGCGCCCAACCTGCAGGCTGTGGCCACGTCGCCGACCTCCATCGCCATCAGCTGGGAGGTACCCCTCACGGGCAACGGCGAGATCCAGAGTTACAAGCTGTACTATATGGAGAGGGGCTTGGACACAGAGCAGGTGGGCCCTGGGCTCTTCTTCTGGCCGTGCAGATGCTGTGCTTGCGTTTGCCTCATCTCATGCTCTTTCAGTTTGCTTAGGGAGTGTGAGCAGGCTGAAAATGGAAAATCATCGCTAAATCATCGGATTTGTTAATCTGTCTAACCTGTAAGGAGACACTCTTCTCCTTGTTATAGAAACAGCAGCTCCCCTTGCAGGACAGACTCTCCCGACCTCTGGGTGTATCAGGGCCATCCACCGGATGGCGGTCTCGTCCTGCTCTGCTCGGCTCGGGTTCCCTCTAGCTCTTCAAAAGTATTAGCCACTGTACTGGAGGTTTCTTAGCCAGGCATAAAACATGTTAGCCATGAAATCATTCTCACACTGAAACCTAGAAAGACCACATATAGCATGAACAGGCTGCTATCAAACCTAGAATGCATGGACTGAAATTTAATATCCGGCAGCCTGTGGCCCGTAATCGCCCTCTGTAGCACGCTGATCTGCCCTATAGCATCGGCATGCTGAGTGCTGTCTCTGCTTATCGCTATGAGTCATGATGTCAGGCAAACTACTGAAGCTCAGTAAACTCTTATTTACAACTTTCCAAAAGAGTTGGGATGCTGTATAAAATGTAAATAAAAACAGAATGCAATGATTCACAAATTATATAATCCCACATTTGAAATTGAATGAATGAATTGAAAATAGAACAAATATAAAATATCAGATGTTGAAGCTGAGAAATGTAATTGTTGTATGACAAATATATGCTCAGTTTGATGCCAGCAACACATTTTTAAAAATTTGGCACAGGGACAACAAAAGACTGTAAAAGTTGTGTAATGCAAAAGCAAAACACCTGGTTAAATATCTCACAACTAAAAGAGCAGACCCTTAGAGTTAACTTGCTTGACCCACCACATTGGCAAATGACAGCTGCTGTGGCTGGGATTGCGAGAGTGGTCTTCATCAGTGTACCGAAATGGCTGCGAAATAAACTCTCCACATTTGCATTTTTATGTCCATTGGCGAATGGTTTGCGTGAAACTAGCTCATGCATTCCACCTGGGGGGCTCCTGCGTATCGACACCCTCCCCTAAGCCTGCAATGCCCCTGTAGTTTGTGAGTCCCTCTGCCTGTGGTGAGATGAAGGACTGTGTAGCATTAAAAACCTTTTAATATGATAATGCATGATGTGTCCGTGGCCGTATTAATGTTTGGGTTCCCTGGGGGGTGGGTTTGAGGGGGCAGATTGGAGGCATGGATCGTCAGGGTAACTACATGCACCCTGGGACGCAGAGAGGCGGGTATGCAGCTGGTGTATGAATTATTTAAGAGTCGCTAATAAATTTTGGTGCATGTAGCCTAAGAAAGAGCAGTTAGCGTTAGCTGATGGGGTCTTATGTAGCCTGAGCTAGCTCAGTTAGCATTAGCTGAGGGGGTGTTATGTAGCCTGAGCTAGCACAGTTAGCATCAACTGAGGGGGTCTTATGTAGCCTGAGCTAGTACAGTTAGCATTAGCTGATGGGGTCTTATGTAGCCTGAGCTAGTGCAGGTAGCATTAGCCGATGGGGTCTTATGTAGCCTGAGCTAGTACAGTTAGCATTAGCTGATGGGGTCTTATGTAGCCTGAGCTAGTACAGTTAGCATTAGCTGATGGGGTCTTATGTAGCCTGAGCTAGTACAGTTAGCATTAGCTGATGGGGTCTTATGTAGCCTGAGCTAGTGCAGTTAGTATTAGCCAATGGGGTCTTATGTAGCCTCCTGCAGACCTGCTGGGTGAGCATGGCCTCTGTGACCTGCAGGCTCGCCGATGGGGAGGTTCTGGGGCTGTGAGCTTGGAGGCTTTGAAGCCTTTTCTTTCCTGACAGGACATCGATGTGGGAGGTCTGTCCCACACTGTGACTGGACTGAAGAAGTTCACGGAGTACAGCATCCGCGTGGTGGCGTACAACCGGCACGGACCCGGAGTGTCCACTGAGGACGTGGTGGTGCAGACCCCATCAGATGGTGAGGCAGAGAACTGGGGGTCTCTTTGCTTGGCTGCTTTAGTCTCATAAGGGTTACTGTGATACCCTCCCCTTCCCTATGAAATTAAGCTCCGAAACCAAAAAGGCAGCAGTAATGTAGTGGTTACCAGCACTGATTTGTAAGCAGAAGGTTACTTGGTCACGTCCCAAGAGGTTCTAGCTGCAGAAACATTAGTGACCCGAATTGCTCCAGTGAAAATCTGGCTGAATAATTCAGCAAAGTTTTAAATAGCTTTGCATAAAAACATTAGCTGTTTATGCTGCCACTGTTAACATAATATAAATACTGTTATAAGAAAGTTCTGCAGGGTTTTGGGCTGCTTTGGTGGGAGATCATGGACTCTAGCATAAGACCAGCGACAGCAGTAAGGGAACTCTCTCAGAAAGCATGACAGCACTCTGCTTTTATCCCAGCATGTGAAAAGGGACTGGGATCCTTATCAATTCTGATTTTGCATAATTAAATCTTTTGTGACAGGATCTTTCTCCCCATTGTGGTTATGCCATAGTGGGTTTCCGCTGAGTCGCGGGGGGGCTACACGCACTTTGTGGACCCCCGGCCTGGTAGGCAGGCCTCCTCAGTACCCCAGCCTCACTCTGGGTAGTCTGCCTGGCTGTTGCCTGCTGCTCCAGGGCATTAATGTATCACACAAAGCCAGAAAATAGCACCTCTTACTGGTGGAGAATATATAGCACCTTAACAAACAAATCAGCATCTAGCATCAAGCTCTGAGTTCCAGTGCCCTGTGTACTGTGGGTGTCGGCACCCCTCACTGTAGGGAGCGGTCAGTGGAGATATGGGTTGGCTGCTGCCCTGTGTACTGCGGGTGTCGCTCTGTGTTCCTCCTCACTGACAATCTTCTGTTTGGAATCCCCCAGTGCCGAGTGCTCCTCCACAGAACCTCACCCTGGAAGTGCAGAACTCAAAGGTAAGGAATTAGAAATAAAATCACAAACCCCGGTACAGTCAGGCTGCCCCTGCTGACATCCATGGTGCCCCTGCTGGCCGACTGGCCGCTCTCCCCTCCCCATCCCCGTCTCCCCCCGCCTCTCCTGTGGTCAGATTCCTGGCCGCCCCGGACATCTCGCTGAGCTTTAAATGGCTCATCGCTCACACCCGCGGGGCCTTTATTCTCCGGCTGCACTCGCTATCGCTCCTGTCCGGCCTTCTTAATGGCCCCCCTTCCATCTGCACCCCAGACGGGCTGCTGGCGCTGACCTCCTAGTGCTGGGTAGGAGATGCTCCGGTGTGTTGAAGCAGCGGCTCGCTGCTCGCAGGTAGAATCCCTGCTGGCGCTTCACTTGCTAGGCCACTAATAGCCAGTGGGTAGGAAGACCCTTGGTGTGTATTTTTAGTATCTCTTTATATATGTATGTTTTAATGACTGTTGTACTCCTCTATATCTCTCTGGATGTAACAGTGCCTCTTTTATGCAGAAGGTCCATGCTTACACCTGGACCGTTTATCATTTTCTCATTTATGTTGGCTGGAATTCAGCATAAAAAAAAATACTTCATATTATGATGCTTTGAGGTCAAATTTTACATGGAGGTTGTCCCCCCATGTGTGACTCGCGCCCCGTTTGTAGGGGTGTGTGCTGTGGTGAGGAGGCTCTCCCTCCTCCTCGGGGGACACCGTAGGCTGTTCCTCTGTCACACCACCTCCTCTTTCCCTGCCCATCTGTCCCCGATCTGAAGCAGTCAACTAAACGTGTTTCCTTGATTTGTGAATAATGCAAAAATGTTAATGGCTTAATCTGGATTTTTTTTTTGGTGGTGGGGAGCATGGAAATGAAGTAATTGTTCCCACTTAGGCAGATTTAATAAGTTACATTCCCTTGGCAGAGAGATATACCATTAATTATATTTTCTAACTGTGTTTCCCGCTCGCTGCCTCGCCCGGCTCCAGCAGTGGGCTGTCATACCTCCAGCTAAAGACCCGCCTCCATTTATTAGTCCTGCCTGCAGGGAGCGCCGTTTGCAGCAGCCTGGCTTATTTATTATTCATTTATTTACTTGCACCCGGGTTTATGGCTCCCTCGATGGTCTTTGTTAGCATTGCGTGCATAAACACGTGTCTGCTTGGGGGGCGGTGTGTGAATCCGCCATTGGGGGCGGGGCAGGATAGGGCCAGTGCCATGCCATTGGCCAGTCTGCTTCTGGGGTGGTGATTGGTGGATTTGCAACAAAAAAAAATGCGGTGCGTGCCGGTCATGATGATCAGCCCTGCTGTAGGACAGGCATCCAGGTGGGTTATGTGACAGCTTATTTCGTGACACCTTTTTGCCCTTTTATGACACAGTTTGATATGTGACATCACCCCGGGTAGGCCCACAGGCTGGCTGTATAGGAGGTCAGTCAGTCTCTCCTCAGAGCCTCAGGCTGTTCTCCTCTCTTCATGAGTCATGCCTCCTGTTCTCTGCTGCCCCCAGAGCATCATGGTAAGGTGGCAGCCGCCCCCCTTGGGGACCCAGAATGGGGAGATCATTGGCTACAAGATCCGCTACAGGAAAGGGCTCCGCAAGAGTGAGGTGGCAGAGACCACCACAGGCACCCAGCTCTTCCAGCTCATTGATGGTGAGCACTCAACTACCCCGCCCCCCAACCCCCCGCTGTCTATGGTGAGCACTTCCCCCCTCCCCAGCTTGTCGATGGTCAGCATAATCCCCCCTGCCCCAGTGTGTCGGGGTGGTGTGATGGGCGGGGGTGATGGAAGCTTCAGGAGGACATGGTGCACGTCGCTTCACTGCTCTACAAGTGCTGGTGAAAGTAGGGGACGGCCTCCTTTTCAAAGTGGGGAGGAGAACTCACCTGCAGGCCAGCTTCAGTTGTCACCTCGCTAGCTTTTGTAGTTGTGGAGCACAGGGCACAACAACAAACCCAAAGGCCAGCTCATTACGTTCTCCAGTACAGTTGTTTTCCTCCAAAGCAGAATCTTTAGCTATTACTGTCACTTAGTCTGTGTTTAGCAGAATTTAAACCGCTCTCATGTTTTTGAAGTCTGATCATCTTCCATCTCTTGACAGAATAACAGATTTTCTCTTACTTGCATGAATATTATACGAAGCGAGCGTCCTGAAGCGAGCAGTAGTCTGAAAAATTATTTGAAATGGCAGACATCAATCCCAGATAACTGTGTGACTGAGAACCGGGTGGGTGTCAGATGCTGGAAGGCCCCAGGAGTAACTTCAGAGGGTTTGGGTGCTGTTCCTCATTCTGCTGTGATGTTTCGGGGTGATGGTGCCTCTGGAGCTCCTGCTATCAGGGTGTGGGGGCAGTTAACGCACCCACCCTGATTACTGTTTTTTTTTTTTTTTTTAACAATGGTGAATTCATTACCCTAAATGGTGGGGGAGGGAAAGGAGGA
Organism: Cryptomyrus ogoouensis; assembly: GCA_025773925.1. NCBI lineage: Eukaryota > Metazoa > Chordata > Actinopteri > Osteoglossiformes > Mormyridae > Cryptomyrus > Cryptomyrus ogoouensis. Next base: position 750,048 of record JAOYFF010000007.1, on the reverse strand, counting down.
AGGAGGTGATAGGGAGAGAAGGTGGGCGATAGCTCGGCCCGTGTATGAGGGAGAACGCGCTTTGGGTGATGAAGTTCCTGTCTTTCCGTGCCGCCTTTACAGGCCTGGAGCGCAGCACTGAGTACGCATTTCGCGTAACTGCCGTCACGGTGAACGGAACCGGCCCGGCCACCGACTGGGCCACGGCGGAGACCTTCAAGAGTGACCTGGATGGTAAGAGGGCTAGGATGGGCAGGCAGGGGGGAGGCCGAGCTCCGGGGTTCTGAGTAACATGAGTCACTCTCCATATCAGAGAAGAAGCTAAATAAGCCGTGTAACCCCCCAGCTGGGGGGTTATGTGTGGGATGCACTAATAGGAAATCATCACTCGTCTTGTATTTGTAGGAAGCATAATCTGTCCAAATTAAAACTTTTTAAAATAAATCATATTAATGATTTATTTTAAAAAGGAAATGTTTGGATAGGAAATGTTTATTGATTAACAGTATGTTTGTTTTCGAGAAAGCTGAGCTGATAGCATTAGGAAAACATTTCCTATCCAAAGCACCGAAAAGAAATCTGATAACTCTCTTAGAGTCAATGTCACGAAAGTTGTAACTGATTGGCTGATCTACAGAAGCTGTCAGTAAACAGTCGTTCGCTGAGGAATGTTTTTATCTCTCGGAGTCTGGCTCCAGTGACAGGATCGTTCTGATTGTATTTCAAAAAGAGTGTAATTTTGGGCAGCAGAGGGTCAGTTAGCTTCGTGAGCAGCTGGTCGGCCTGCGAGATCTGAGCGGGAGCAGAACAGAGGACGGGTGTCCCTCAGAACGTGCGGGGGGGGGGGGGGGGGGGTGGCCCACCGCACGGGGGGCCTGCACGCAGCGCCGCGCGGGCCGTCGCAACGCTCCCCGTCTCTCCCACAAGTGGCCTCGCATCCCTTC
>JAOYFF010000007.1:712053-749025 GCA_025773925.1 Cryptomyrus ogoouensis | reverse complement strand
AGAGAGAGAGAGAGAGTAAACGTAACTAAATTCCAGAAACCAAGCTTTGCTGTAAGGTGGCTGATAACAGCCAACGAGGTAATGAGTTAACAGCAACGATTTATTTCCTTTAGCAGTAAAATATCATGAGAGCATATTCTACACTGTTATGGACCTTTTCTGGATTCTCTCTCTCTCTCTCTCTCTCTCTCTCTCTCTCTCATGCTGTGGTGTATCACGCGGGACATGTGTCTCTGCTTGCTCTGTGTCCCGGTCACACGGCTGTAGGGTAGGTGTGTGGAGGGCACCATGTGTTCCAGGCTATGTGCTGGGCTGTGAACAGGCACACTGCACCACTCGTCCGCAGCAGCGCGGACACAGGTAGGTAAAGGCTGCTGCGTGGGCACCTCTTATACTTCATTAATATGCGGAGAAAGGGCTCAGCAGATAGGGGACTAATAAGACTTTGAACACGGAGAACAGACCAATTGCGTTTTATCTCCTTGCTAAGTAAAGTCCTGTCTCGGGTCTTCCAGAGACTCATCAGAATCTTTTTCACTGGATGAGTCTGTTAAAACATCCATTCATCCATCTTCCAAAAGCCTCTTCTGGTCAGGGTCTCGACCTGGAACCTATCCCAAGCAGCACAGAGAATAGAACGGGGAACAGAGTCCATTGCTGGGCACATAGATGCAAACACAAAATTTTATGCTGCAAGCAGTTTATAAGTTCTGACTAACCTAACTGCATGTCTTTGGACTGCAGGAGGGAACCTACAAAACAAAGGCTGAACAAGCAAGCTCACAACACACAACGGACGCAGGATTTGAACTCCAAAGCCTTGAGGTCTGAAGCCAGAGTGCCAGCCTCCCATTAAAGCAACTGATCATTACTGAGACAGAGAGCCATGGTCTCCATGGTTACAATAGCCCAGCACAGGAAGCAGGTGGAGAGCAGAGTGATGGATGTGGTCTCCTAGCACTCTCAAACGACTCACCCCATCAGCAGAAGACAGACAAGCATATTTTTATGGCCTGTTTGTCCCAACACGTCCTTCCTACTGAACACATAAACGTGTATAAATGTACAAATATTTACCATCAGTCGGGCTGCTTTATATCATTATTATATACACATCTGTGATAATTGGGGACATGATCGTTTCCCCAGTAGAAATGGTTCTGACTGAATGGCATTGTGGCTGCCAGACCCTTCAGCTGGACTTTAACAAGACCTGTTTTACAGCTCAGTGTGTCTTAGTTTATCTGTCCGGAACACAGCCTATCACAGCCTTACTTATAATTCTTGCTTACAGAATTATAAACTAGTTTAAGGGCAGATGATCTAACACAGAATCCATTTATTTGCCATAACTGGCTGTTCTCTCTCCAGTAGGGGACACTGAGTGTTTTAGTGTGGCTTGGCTCTGAGCATGCTCAGTGCTGCAGCATGATGGGTGTTTAGCTCAGTGCTGCCCTCTAGGGCAACCACTGAGTAACTTTTCTGCAATGCCAAGCAGCCTGTCTGTGAACAGAGCTGCTTAAGGGAAATATATGGTATGTAACTGGGAACACCTGTCCATTGCAGGGCACACAGTAATAGACTCCATACTCCCCCTAAGTACGTGTTTGCACTGGTACAGTGAAAAAATGGCAGCTCATGGTTCTATGACCCAAACCACAGCTGCAGTCAGGAGCTGTGGGTGATGAACAAGGTCGCAATTACAAGTGGCCAAAATGAGGCTTTTTGATGCCGTGTCAGGTTTCCGTGGCAGGGAGGAGGCACCTCAGAAAGGAGCCTCTGCTCCTTCGGATCAGCTTGGAGCTCGCAGGGATTCCACTTGGTCAGCGTCCAAGGCAGCTGCTCCTGGCTTAGCCCAGTGGGTGGAGGCCCCAGGGCAGACCCAGCACATAATGGAAGGATTATATCTCCCAGCTGGCCTGGAAGCCCATGAAGGAGCTAGAGTGTGGGACCTTGGAAAAAGTGGTCTGCTCTGACCTCCTCAGCATGATACTGATCGGCAGGGATGCAGGGATGGATAACGGCATGGCAGCATAGCTGGGTTCCCTCTATTGCTTCACGATGTATATAGCTAGTGGGGAATTTGTATTGATTCCTGTATAGAAAAAATAGTAAACTTGTCTTTAAGGAAAGTCACACTAGATGGCAGCACTCGCACACATAATGCAAATGTCCACAAACTATAATGCTCGACATTGAGTCTTTCCCATTTTAATGTGAATATATGGCTTTTAAGTATTCAGTACCTGGCGATATTTATATTGTAGTTATGTAGTAATTATGCATTATGTGTATCTAACACGCACACACATACACTATCTGATTAAGTTAATTCTTTATTCCTTATTAATGTTTATGTACGACGGCATCTGGGCGTGGCCTTTCAGGCAATGAGGAAACTGTCGGCATTTGGTCAGCGAGGTCAACGAATTCACCTGCAGATTAATCCAGCCCAAGATAACACAGATGTGTATTTCGAGCTTCTTTTTTGTCTTCCGGAAACCGTCTGACTTGTGTGTCACCATATAAGAACAAAATAAATCGTACTTAGACTTGACAATATCAGTGTTGCCACCTGTCGCGCATCTGGCGTGACACACATCCTTTCAGATTCTCAAACAAGAAATACGGCAAATCTGCAGCGTTCCATTATAAGCCTATAATTACATCAAAAGCGCTGGGGTAGATTGCAAACCCTACACACTATTTGCAAGGTAATGAAACTGTTCCATACATGTAAATGAGTGCTCAGACTTGTCTCGAATTGAAAATCGCATGCCAGTCAGCTGACCAAAGTTGGCAACCCTGACAATATTAACCATCGTTTATCCAGTACAGGGTGGTAGGGGGAGGTAGCCTGGGACAGAAGGCAGTTTCTGTTATATTTCGATTTTTATTTGAATTTGAAAAATAACGTACATGAATATTTTTTTATTCAGACATACTGTAGGACATGGCCTTGGCGGGAACACATTTGTGCTACAAAAAGGCGTTTGAAATGGCAAATAACACTTCCATTTTCTCTTGAGTCATGATTCATATCCCAACAGGGAAAAATGCAGTTCATCACCAAATCACACTGAGAACGTCAGTTGATGTGTACAGTTCCAGACAACAACATTATTTTTAGAAGAACAAAGTTTGCAGTGTGCTTCCCCAAGCCATAACTGATTTTCTTTTTCAATAAAGTAAAACAATGTCTCTGTTTTATTTAAAATGCTTTATCTCTTTCGGTGTTTGTATTTCCCATTTAAGGAAAGCTTTAATAAATACATTTCATCATGTAGTGGTTCTTCTGTAAAATAACTAAATAGAGCAAATAAAATTTATTTTAAGAATAAGGAACTTGAAGTAAATGTTTTGTAGCAGTTTCCTGTTTTGAAGTCAGATGTATGGCGTCAGTCTGAGCTGCACGAGACACTGCATTGCCTCCTGTTATGGAGGGTTTCACCTCAACCTGCCACCAGATGGAGCTGATGTCTCTTTCGAGACCTGTTTGAGCATGACTGCAAGCCACAGCTCTTCAGGCTGACTTGGGTAAAAGGACAAAACGCTTCTCCTTTACTTATCCATTTTAGACCAGAATGATATCATGATACATGGAGGTGAAATTAAATCATGATGCATTATGGGAAAATCAAGAGGTATGGAGATGAAATCATGATGTATTATGGGGAAATCATTAAACATGCAGGTGAAATGAAATCATGATGCATTGTGGAGAAATCGTATGTGCAAGTGACATGAAATCATGAAGCATGGTAAAATCAAGATACATGCAGGTAAAATTAAATTATGATGCATTATTGTAAATCATGCTCATAAATATGAAATGAAATCACGATGCCTTTTTGTAAAATTATGATACATGCAAGTGAAATAAAATCCTTTTGCATTATGAAGAAATAATTATACATGGAACTGATTTGAAATCATAATGCATTATGGTAGAATCATGACACATGCAGGTAAAATTAAATCACGATACATTATTGTAAATCATGCTACATGCAGGTGAAATGAAATCATGATGCATGTTTGTAAAGTCATGATACATGGGGGTGAAATGAAATTATGATGTATAATTGTCAAATAAAATCATGACATGTCACACTCTAAATGATATCATGATATCAAACACAGAGTTAAAACATTTCCTTGGGTGTCTGAACTGTTTGCCCACAAACCATTGATTTTCTGATTTTCTGCAGAATTTAATTCAAGGTGAAGGAGTGACATAGTTTACATGCACTGTACACCAAACTGTAACAATGCAAAATATTCCCTCTATCAAAACATGCGGGTTTACTCTTAGGGAGCCCAAGGCGCATTTTAAAGAAAAGAACAGAAAACATTTCAACATGCTTGTTAAACGAAACAAAGCCCATTTAAAGAAAGTCATGTAACAGAGAGGTGTGATATAACGTACAGCCCTGACAGATCTCTGCGCATCTGGGGGAGACTGATAGAGGGAGCCAGAGAGTCTGGGGGGGATCACCCAGGGTTGGGGCAGGGTGTACAATTTGCACAATAATGTTTGTGGTCATAAGGCTTGCACCTTTACAATGAAATAAATACGTTACATTTATTTTCATCTTCTCTTTGTCACATGAACAAGTACTTTTTTTTTAAATTTAACCTAAGAAGTTTTCCTGCAGATTCCCTTAGAGGATCGCCTGTAAAAATACAGACTAACGAACGGCCCCAAGGGCGACTGACGCGGCCCCAAGGGTGACTGATTCTGCCCCAAGGGCGACTGACGCGGCCCCTCATCCCGCTGCTGCATTCGCTCGCTGTGAAAACCATGCACTAGTCAAATTCATCTTTAAAAACAATATAAACGGTTGAAAATGGCTGATCTCTTTGTTTCCTTTTTCTGCAAGTTGCAGATTCAAGAAAATATTTTTTTTTCAGCTTCAGTAAATTTGTGTCCATGCAAAAAAAGGGTCCTTTTCGAACACAGAAACAGAGATCAGAGGGTCACTTCAGTGCCGGGTCGGATGCCTAGCAGCGCTCTTGATTGAGCTCGTGTGCGTGTGTCTAGAGGTAATGGGGCCTCTGCCTCTCCTTCCTAACTTGGCAGTCTGCCGTTGGCCCGCTGTTGGTCGTTTATTGGCATGGCATCACCAAGCATCTGGTAAGAAACACAATCACCCCCCTCCCCCCGCTGGGTACAGCGTGGACGCGGACAAAAAGGAAACAGACAAAAAAAAAAAATGAAAAACACAAACAACTGCTTGCTTTTGTTCAAAAAAGATCATCTGTAAAGTCACTCAGTAGTATTTTATGCTATTTTTCTCCATGGCTTGAGATTGTGATGAAACGTCACCCTGGTCCGGGCCCCCTGCAGCCTGCTACTCGCTGTAAGGACGCTCAGAGCTCCATGTTCACCGAAAACACCTCAGTGTCCCTAGAAACAAGCTCAGAAGACATGACGTGGAGCATGCAGTGTGACACAGCGACGGGCTGCCCGCTCCCATGCTGCTAGCCGCTAACGCGCTACCCGTCCTCGCACTGCTATGACCTGGCAACTGGCGCCAACGAGCTGTCCAGGGACGTCTGGGAGGCCCCCCGAGTTAAAGGCGCCAGCGTCGAATCCACCAAAGACGACGGGGGAAAGAGTTTGAACCAGCCAATCACCATGTTGGACAGGTCTAAATCATCTAAAAGTATCTGGACGGCTCCCATGAATGATTTATGGTCCATGCGTCCATAGTCTCCCCACACAATTATCTGTCAAGAAAAACAGAGGAAGGTGTTGTATTTACATATATAACACATACAGCATGGCGTGTTCATCATATTCAGGCGATTGATTATTTATTGATTTATATAAATAGCTATATTAGCAGCTCTCTTAGGTTCAGATCAGGCCCGTTGGATGTACCTGCAGGACCTTCCCTGATGGACCTTCTTGAAAAGACAGCTGCTGCTGGTAGAGCGGCTCCAGGGTTTTTCTCGCCGTCTTCGTCTTCTTTTTGGCAATACAGGCTCCGTTTAGCATCAGGTACACTTTAACGTAGGGGGCTGCGAGGGGAAAGCGACCACAGAGAGGGTGGGTGGGCGAGATACAAGTGAGGGGCAGGGAAGAGAGGAGGGGTGGGGGCGGAGTTAGAGGGGGAAGAGATATGCGAGGGGTGGGGGGTAAGATGTGTGAGGGGTGGGGTGAGAGTTTGGGAGAGAGATGGATGAGGAGCAGCTGAGGAACTAGCTGTCAGTGGACAGCCCTGTAGCACATGGTCCACCGTTTACAAAAAATCACTTCCTCAGTAATTTCACACAGGTGACTCAATATATCAGCAGCACAAACACAAAAACACACACCCATGCATACTCAGTAGGTGGTACACATGACTTAAGCAGGAATAAATTCCTAGAGGGGAGGTACCCATCTTCCGAGCAAAGACAAATTCTTATGCGTTACATACATATGACGATAACTCCATCATAATACGCATATATCCCTTAGTGCATATACAAGGCACCTGGCAGGCAGCCAACTCACCTGGCAGGGCCTTGGACCCGGGTTTCCCCACGAGCCCCCGAGCCCGGATCACCTCCACCTCCAGCATGCCGTTCTTCACCACAATGCCGATCTGGATGTCTCCTGCGGGGAACAGTGTCCGGCAGACGTCGCGTCTTCATTTGCTCTCAGCTTCTGCATCCTATGAACTGTGAATTTCAGCACTTACCCATGGGGGGCGTGGCCAGTGTCTGCCTCCCGACAATCTGGGCGGGGCCTAACCCATCCAGGAAGTCGCTGAACTGGCTGTCGGATGAAAGCCTCACGTTGGGGAAGATGAGGCTGTGAGTGAGAATAATGAATAAAATGTACTTTGGACGAAGACCACCAGGAGTAGTGAGGCAGGTTGGCGATGTGAAAGCAGTGGACTGGTGCGCTTACTTTCCCTCAGAGCTGAAGCTGTTCATGCTTCCGTCGTTGGACTCACGGCTGGCCTGTCTGGTCATGCGGTTTCTCATCTCCACCGCAAGCCCCGTCTCCACGCTCCTTTGCACGTTGCTGTGCGACTTCTTCCCACCTTCTGTCGAGGGACAGGAGAGGTGGCTGAAATCGTCTGAGAGTGTCCACCCACATTCAGCTGGATAAATCACTGAGTCTCCAGCTACATTCAGCTGCAGAGATCACTGAAGCTCCACCCACATTCAGCTGGATCACTCACTGAGGCTCCACCAACATTCAGCTGGATAAATCACTGAGTCTCCAGCTACATTCAGCTGCAGAGATCACCGAGGCTTCACCCACATTCAGCTGGATCAATCAGAGTCTCCACTTACGTTCAGCTGGATAAATCACTGAAGCTCCACCCACATTCAGCTGGATCACTCACTGAGGCTCCACCCACATTCAGCTGGATAAATCACTGAGGCTTCACCTACATTCAGCTGGATAAATCACTCATCTCAGCTATCACTGAGATTCCCCCTCTCACAGAGGGAGGTTTAGCTGCAAAAGCTTAACCAGATCTAAAAATCCATCCCCACATAATTAACAGACAACTGAGAATGAACAGTGAATAAAATGTCTGGGATTAAACGTGATATTTTTCATCAAAAGATCTGAGTGACCTTTGCATTAGATTGATGAGATTCACTGGGTTCCTAGTTATTGCTCATAACTGGGAACCGGACTGGTTCCACTAGCTTCTACAATACATGAACACATTCTGGAAGGGGGTCCACAATGAGCAACTTTTACTCTGTTACGACAGGAAATCAACAACGATGTTCTAATGAAAGCTGATAATGCAGCTACTGGACCTGGATACCACCTGGCTGCAGCAGCTGCAGTTGCTGTTGTTCACTGTCATTACTCTCAATCTCACAGTCAACACACCACATTTAGTAGTCTGGAAGCTCCTATAATTTATATAGACTGATGACCCAAAACGTTACGACCAACCCCTGTGTATTGAATAATGTTGATTATCTAGTAAAAAAAAATCCAATGGTAAGCTAAGCTTCAGTACTCATAGTCGACAACGAAGGCTATCCCGTCTGGTACGAGCCAACAGAAGGGCTACTGTGCCATAAATGGCAGATAATTTTGATGATCACAAAAGTAACGTGTCACGACACACAGGGAGTCGAGCCCTGTTGCGGGATAGTCGTTATTCACATGGAGCCCTGTTGCGGGATAGTCATTATTCACATGGAGCCCTGTTGCGGGATAGTCGTTATTCACATCGAGCCCTGTTGCGGGATAGTCGTTATTCACATCGAGCCCTGTTGCGGGATAGTCGTTATTCACATCTTGCATTGATGAGTTGGGGATTGATGTCACATTCATGTCTTTCCCTCCTCAGACCACTCTCAATAGGAACTCACCACAGCTGACTGTGAGCACTCTGCAAGCCTTGCCGTTTCACAGATGCTCTGACCCAGTCGTCTGGCCATAATGATTTGGCCCTTGTCAGAACCTTGTTAGGTTACCATCTAATATATCCCAGAGCTTGATATGTGCCACTTTTACACACTAACCACACAGTACACTCACCAGTGTTACACGCTAACCATACAGCACACTCTGCCTCTGTTTCACACTAAGCACACAGCACACTCTATCAGCATTACACACAAACCACACAGCACGCTCTGCCAGTGTTACACACTCCCCACACAGCAGACCTTGCCACTGTTTCACACTAAGCACACAGCACACTCTATCAGCATTATACACTAACCACACGACACACTCTGCCACTGTTACACACTGCCAATATAGCACACATTGCTAGTGTTACACACTAACCACAAAGCACACTCTGCTGGTGTCACATACTCCCCACACAACACCCATATAGTCCCATACAGTGAACTCTGCCAGTTACATGTTGCAATGTATAAGCACATATTAGGCACACATCTCGTCTTGTGTCTATGAAGATCATATTTATGCATCAAACATTAACACATGGTATTTCTATTAATCACCATTTCATGCCAAGAGCAACACAACGCAGGGTTCTCAGGTCTTCCTCAGTCATCAAACCAGATTAGCTCCACAAAGCACAGCAGACAGCTGCACCCCCAGCCAGAGCCCTGGGAGGAGGGAGGTCACAGGAGGGGTCTTACCTTCGTCTTCCTCGTCGAAGGAATTCATACAGGGAATGTAGACGGCGAGTGCCTCAAAAGAGGCAGACAGGCTGTGTCGGCTCGGGGTGCGATGTATGCGTGTGCCAGCGTGTCCCTGCCTGCCCATTCCAAACCTCCCGGGGGTCTTGCAGAGCCGGAACGCTGTCAACTCAACTGAGAGGCCAGCCCCAAACTCCGGCGGTCTTACCGCTCTGTGTCTCTGCCGGGCTCCACCGCGCTCTGCTTACTACTGCCTCTCCATGTTCTGCCCCACGCCCCTCCCCCTCAGCACAGAGATTGGCTATAGGTGGGGCTCTTGGGGCCGATGATTCCCTGCTCAGCAGCCAATCACACTGTGCTTAGCCAACTAGTAACGAATCAGCCACAGCAAGGTGGTCTGCCTGGAGATATGTCTCAGTTCTAGCTTCTGTGACGAACTCAGCTGTCTAACCAGACATCTTCAACAAGTCCTGCACTGGTGGAGAAGTTTACATTCCCCTGTCACCAGTGAAGCCCCCCCCTTTTCACATCACCACCTTCTTTTTCATGCCACAGCAAACAGTGTAGCAGAGATTGAAAGAAAGAAAAGCTGGAAAGATGTCATGATAGCCAGTATCTCGTTTGACTAAAAACACTGCAATTGATTTTATAGTATCCCCAGTCTCAATGTTATGGCTCACCTGTGGTCAAATCAGATCCACAGTGTCCCTGGGAAGGATCACCTGCGGTCAAAACAGATCCACTGTGTTCCTGGGATGGATGTGATTGAACATCTGACGCTTCTATGAATAATTGCAGGGAAACAGAGGTTTCTGGCTTTGATAAATATGGATGTGGCATTTCAGCCAGGCAGTTTGTGCAACGGTCCCAACAGCCACAGCTATCGTCCCCCCGCAGCCACAAAGCCACAAAGTACTGATCAGGTCTCACTGAAGAATGACAGAGAAGGAGAGAATGATAAGGTGTGTTGATTTTCGGAATGAAAATTAATCGTGCAGTGGAACAAATCGAAATGAAATCAAGGCAGACATTTTACAGGAGGATAAGGATAAGCGGAGCACCAGGAAACGGAGGCTTCATCTGAGTTTGCTCTCTCTTCTGAGATCAGAAGAACCGAAGCTGAAAAGTTACTTGTGTAAGTGGGACAGGAGTCTATGTGGGGTATTAGAAACTAAAAATATAACATCATCAAACAGGACAATCAAAGTGTATTTCACTATGCTTTTACCTGTGTGCAGACCAGTGCGTTCCGTGACCACGATGTTGCCATCGGTATGATGACCTGTGTGCAGACCAGTGCATTTCGTGGCTACGACGTTGGCATTGGTATGATGACCTGTGTGCAGACCAGTGCGTTCCGTGGCCACGATGTTGGCATCGGTATGATGACCTATGTGCAGACCGGTGCGTTTCATGGCCACGATGTTGCCATTGGTATGATGACCTGTGTGCAGACCGGTGCGTTTCGTGGCTACGACGTTGGCATTGGTATGATGACCTGTGTGCAGACCGGTGCGTTTCATGGCCACGACGTTGGCATTGGTATGATGACCTGTGTGCAGACCAGTGCGTTCCGTGGCCACAATGTTGGCATAGGTATGATGACCTGTGTGCAGACCGGTGCGTTTCATGGCCACGATGTTGCCATTGGTATGATGACCTGTGTGCAGACCGGTGCGTTCCGTGGCCACGACGTTGCCATTGGTATGATGACCCATCTTTGTTGGGCTTCATGGGTCAAGCAGCTCCTCTCTCATTTGTAATTATGGACTTTTTTAGATGACTGCAAGCTATTTCTGGGCACACAAATTAAACATCCTGGCTGTCAAGGACAATACAAAGAGGATAATTGAAAAATAATGATAAGAAAGGGGAGATGATGATGATCTTCAGCGCAAGTTAAATGGTTCAAGGTGAATGATGAGTTTGACAGCTGGGGGAGGAGCTGCCACAGATGGGAAAATGATATGTGACCGTGTGGCACAATTCCGTATGAAATGAGGCCCCCGCTCTCATAAAGATCACCCCACCATCGCTGCCATCACTGGGCAGCCAAGAGGAGCACGATGTTCCACATCCTCATTCTCCAAGGAAGCAAATGAATAATAAGGTCTTCAAGTGAAAGGTCTATCATTGTTAGCTAATGGTGCAGAGTACTCTGGAGACAGGAAGTCAAAAAGAAGGAGGCAGACAGAACCTTTTGGGGCCATGCAGTGTCTTCACACAGAGTGCTGGAGTTGGTCATCGATGGCCTCTCATCGAAATTAAACAACATCTAGGAATATGTAAATCTAGTACCTTACAGCTAATCAGTCTAACATTTAGAGTTATATTCCTGGAACAAGGGTAATGAATGGAATATGAGTACGGAGCAGCACAGTATGAATTACACCCTCTAGTTAGGATTAGGATTAGGATTAGGATTTCTTAGAAGTGTTTATAAGAGGAGTGGGTCCAATTCCCCAGGCTGCAGGGTCTTTCAAAGGAGATCCACTTCACCTTGCAAGACTAATATTATGCGGAAGTATTTAGAGAGCCAGTTGCAATCAAATGAAAAAGCGTTTGAACCTTTTCCTCTTGAAAAGACCTCAAAGGACCCATTTCTCAATTTTGAAACAAACAACACAGCAGTCTGAAGTGCTTACAAATCAAATGATTTTCAGTAAGGGGTGCTGCTCACATACATCTCAGGTAAGCCGAGGAGCGAGGAAGTCCATCGGCTGTCACTTATTGCGCAGCCAATGCAGAATCAAGGACACCTACTGATCTAAGAGGTGTCTCTCTCCCATTTTGACACACATAAACTTGATACAATAGTTGCTAAGACCATCTCGGCTCAGCTGGCAGAACAATGCAAAGAATTCCAGCATCACACCCCAGAACATCGGAGAAGGTCCTTCAGCCAAAGTGTCATGCTGATAGACTCCAGCCGGGCCGCAGGCGGGTCCGCTGCCACCGGCCGTATAAACACTGCTTTCAAATGTTTTACAGATGCTTGAACCATCAAGCTCTTTTGACATCCTGGGACTAAGGAAGTCCGTTTCTCAGAAGCGCGAGTCTTTAATGTTCACTTTTTGTACATACATACCAGTGACAAGAAAATCTGTGTTAAGTGAAGTTGTCCAGGAGACACGGAGGCTGACAAACAGACACACAAAGGCCGCAAGCCAAAGGCTTCCTGAAAAAATCACCTGTTTAAACACTTTAAACACACATTTTAGGGGCAGAACAGGGACCTTCCCCTAACAAAAACACCTTTAATAACTGGAAATTCTAACAGACCTTTCTGAAGATTCAGAGCACCGTGACCCAGTACTGGATAAGTGGTTATGGGTCGGGCTGGGCTGGCCATCTGGCATATGGGTCATTGGTGTTGGGAGCTGGCAAGAACGATCATGGGAGCCTCGTCCTCCAATTGGCAAATCTTATCATAGGTAGGCAGGGCAAAAGTCCAGGACCAATTTTTAATCCCAGTCCAGCCCTAGTTATGGGATCCAGATGTACAGTAAAAGCACAAACTCAGTTAACGAACAGCTCTTTGACATCAGAGTGTATATGAACGTTGCTCTGTGTAATTAAGCGATAAGTTAAGGTGGAATTCGAGGAAGCTTGGTGCCCATGCATTTTTAACGACGGCAGCACTGATCTCTCCTTTCATAGTGGGATACAGCATGCCTTTCACTTTCTCAGGAAAGACTGACTGTACATAATTAATATGCGTGATGCAGATGGAGAGAAACACGCAAAAGTGCCCCCATGTTTTACAGGCAAATTTCATATATACACACCTGTCACCTGAAAAATTGCAATTTCTTTCCTTTACGTTACATTTATTTAGCAGCCGCTTCTATCCAAAGTGACATTCATTTGTTTGCAAAAGCAGAGCCAGTCCTTGGAGAAACTGGGGGTTAAGGGTCTTGTACAGGGGTCCTCTGGTGAAATCACTCTGTCGACTCTGAGATATGAACCAGCGACCTTAAGCACACACCAGGATCACGGTCACTCCGCACCTAGGAACCGACGGGTCTGGCCATGAGGAAAGGCATTTTATCAGCATTCAAAAGGAAGGTCCGCTTCAAACTCAATAGCTGCAGGTGTAGGTGAAATATATGCTTCTTTCAGCAGAAAAGATGGACTGAATCATCTAAATAAGACGATATGGTGGCCAATCTCCAAACCCCAAGATCGGGGTCATTCTCAGGTCAAAGTCACTTATAAAGCCGCTTGCTTATTAACACCTCAGATCCACAGCAGGACACAGACAGCTTCCAAACTGTGCTCAGTAGAAATTACTCCACCGGTATATTTACTGCCTACTCAAGCATGACTAAATCCAAGTTACTGCAGGTCTAATTAACACGACTGATTGTGCAGGTGTATCGTTTCTCTGACAAGCCATAAAAAAGCTCAGATAACCTAGATCCCGAGGGCCTCGTCAAGCACGTATGCAAAAGTTCGACAAACCTGAAGGTGACAACCCGAAGATCACAGATTTCACAAGAAAATAACAGTACTGGTTTACATTAAATGCAAGGCTGTCGGGTGGTTGGTGAGTGACACAAAATCCATCGTTGCTGTAGTTGGCCAGGGGTCAGATGGACATCCTGAAGATTGGTTAGAGCCCCAGGGAGAAAACGGTATGGAATCTTTCAGAGTAACTGACTATATGGACACGCAGCACTAGGACATCAGCTTCTAATACCAATGCTAAGTTTACACAATGAGCAGCAAACATTAACAACACAGGGCATCACAGACTTACTAAGTTATTGGCCATGGATGCTCATTAACAACACAGGGCTTACTAAGACTTACTAAGTTATTGGCCATGAATGCTCATTAACAACGCAGGGCTTACTAGGACTTACTAAGTCATTCGCCATGGATGCTCATTAACAACACAGGGCTTACTAAGACTTACTAAGTTATTGGCCATGGATGCTCATTAACAACAAAGGGCTTACTAAGACTTTCTAAGTCATTGGCCATGGATGCTCATTAACAACACGGGGCTTACTAAGACTTACTAAGTCATTGGCCATGGATGCTCATAAACAACACAGGGCTTACTAAGACTTACTAAGTTATTGGCCATGGATGCTCATTAACAACGCAGGGCTTACTAAGACTTACTAAGTTATTGGCCATGGATGCTCATTAACAACACAGGGCTTACTAAGACTTACTAAGTTATTGGCCATGAATGCTCATTAACAACACGGGGCTTACTAAGACTTAATAAGTCATTGGCCATGGATGCTCATAAACAACACAGGGCTTACTAAGACTTACTAAGTTATTGGCCATGGATGCTCTTGGTTGCTTAATGAACTTATTACTTATACTATTATTATTATTCTCTCTAGAGAAAAGGTTCTGCCAAATATCTAAGCATGAAATCGCGTATCTTTCCAGAAGAAATTTAATATTCAGGTTGCAATGTTACCCTGGAAGTGGAGCAAACCTAACTCTCAAACAACCGTGACATAGTTTTTCTGTAAATCGTGGGAGTTCTTGTTATTGTGCGGGTTTCTCGGCAGGGAAAAAGTCCCGTTTACGAAATGTCCGATCCTTACAGTCAACTCACCAGTGCTTACATTCTCTCCCCCCAATTTCTCATACAACCCATGGAAATTCCTGTCTTGCACGTATAGATCCTGCTCAGATCCTGATGCTACATCTAGGCTACGGCTGCCTGCAATCTGCATAAACGGTCATAGCCCATGTTAAAGCGACCTCTCAGTTTACGACAGGAGATAAAAGTGATGCAAACATTAAGTAAACACTGCACACTAAAACTGGACACCTGTTACGTGGCAACTTCATACACTGTTATTTATACAAATGGGATCTGAATCACATGACTGAGCGAATGACTGTTTGCCTCTCAGTGAATGTTAAAATGGGCCCTTCATCAATCCCAGCCTGGAACGACATGGTGCGATGAAGTCATTGACCTGTGGGGCCGTGGGGGTCTGTGCACTGTCATGGGGGGGCAAGATGTATCACCAGATCTGAACTGTCCTTCTCCGGAGCTTTTCAGACTCACCAAGGGGGTCAAGCATCATTAATCCAAACAAAGTGCTCCTCTTTAATTAACAATATCACTCATTTTATTCGCTTGTTTTTGATCATATTAAAAGAAACTCATACACTAAGAAAACTTGTAACTACAGCTCAAGGTAGCTAGACTGCCTGAAGAGACGTTTTCCCAGAGGAATACCAGGTCTGGAATAATCCGATTAAATGAGACTGAGCGTGAGGATCTGTGCTCTCCGCAGACGGCTGGCCGGGCCCTCTGGGTGAAGCTGCTGAATTAGGCCACGGCTCAGCCTGTTCTCGCAATGCAGGTTCTGCTGGAACTTTATCTGGGACAGACATTTCTGAGGTGACCCAGCTTCTACTTACGTGTCTGACAGCATCGCCACGCTATCAGACTGCAATCAGATTTTAAGGAGTGATAATGAACGAGAACAAGAACAAAATTTGCTCTGACTAAGGTGTATAATCATTTAGCATACAACAATTTCAACCTCAAAACACATTTCCTGCCATTATAGTTCCCTGTCTTTCATTCCGGTTGTTTGTCCATGTATTTCACACTAAGAGCTCTGATTAAATTAGATCAGCTTACTGGTGGGCATCTATTCAACCATTCAGACATTCTTTACATGAGATTTCAGATTTCATCACCTACAATGTGAGACGTGTCATGTTCTACACTATAGGTTTGATTTTCTAAACAGCCGATGGTTTCAGGTTCTACACCACCATTGCTTTCTACTTCTATCCCACTATCGTTCTCACATTGTACATCACTTTTGGTTCCAGTTTCTACACGACTGTTGGTCTGAGGTTTTCCTCCACTGCCGGTTTCATGTTCTAACTCACGGTTGTTCTCATGTTTGACACCACTTTTGCTTTCTTTTTCTACCACATCAGTGGTTTCAGATTCTCCACCGCTGTTGTTTTGAGGTTCGCACACCACTTTTGGTTTTAGGTTCTACATCGCTGATGGTTTTATGTTCCACATCACCATTGGTCTCAGGTTCTATACTGTTGTTGGTCTCAGGTTCTCCAACGCCTTTGGTCTCGGGTTCTCCAGAGCCTTTAGTTTCAGGTTCCACATCGCCATGGCTTTCAGGTAGCATGTGCACCCTGAGCTCAAGCTGCGCTGCCCCCTACCTGTTTGGCTGAGCTGCGACGTGCTCCGGCTCTTCCGCGACAGACCCACCATCGCCCCGATTTTGGCACCGAGGCTGGAGCGTCTCTTCTTCTCCTCCTCATCCGCGCCGCCCAGGGCTGTGTCTGACTGGCTGCCGTCATGCCGCTCCAGGCGGTACATGTCCCCACCGATGCTGGTGCTCTTCGTCATGTTGGCCCCAGACGCACCCGCCTGCCTGTTTTTCATTTTGGATGCAAAGTCACTGTCAGCAATGACGGGATAAAGGAGAAATAAAGGAGGGGGGGGTCAGAGGAAGAGAAGGACAGGGGTATGGAGACAGATGGGGGAGGATAGGGGCAGGAAAGATACGAGATTTCAGCTGAAAGAGCGTGGACTACAGGATAGGCTGGTCACGGTGCAGGGATGCAGGGATGCAGGGATGCAGGGATGCAGGGGGGACAGTGAGACTCTGTGGACATGCAGACTAATGTGCATCCTTTCAACATGAACCTCCATGACTGAGCAGTCCAGCGCCCCCCACCCCAATAGCAAGAAGGGGGAAGGCCCCAAACCATCCAGTTTCTCAGTATTTACATATAGCTAGGAGTGAAACCAGCTGACATGAAGCCAAAGTAGAAACCCACATCATACCATTAAGACGGACTCTAATGAGAATTTAAGCCCAGGAGACAGACAGGGTGAAAATAAGTTCCACTTATTATTTTTAAATCACAGGAGAAAAGGTGTTAGGTAGCTGTGATCACCTCCAAGTTGAAGGCCTCTACTGTCACGGACCTCCTCTAACAAGGAGGACTGCTGACTGATTCATTTGCACAGAAATAAGGTCCCTGTTAGGGGGCTCAAGATGGCAGGTGTGACTCTGACACCCCACTCATTACTGCAGAGATGCCAGATTGGTGGGAGGTGATGACGCAACTGTCAAGAAAACGCATTCATATGGGAGAAACACAGCTGAGAAATACAGACATTCATATCCACCTTTCCTGTGCAGGGTCATCTAACGGGAAATTGCGCCCTGGACAGGATGCCAGCCCCCACACAGAGCACACAGCACCTAATGCATGCCAGCGTTCCATATCCTCAAGATGTTTACACAAACACAGGGAGAACATGCAAGCTCCACATGCAGGCCTTGGGTCCAACCCAAAACACTGGAATGCTACTCACCCTAAGTGAAAGTACACGACACAAAACAGACAGAAAAGGCATGGCTGCCCTTAAAGGGGCAGGCAACGCTTTTCAGGAGACAGGACTCCCGATACGTGGGGAGAGACTGAGCCCTCTGATAACCATCATGAGGAGTTGTCCCTGAGAGACATAATAGGGGGCCGCACTTCTGAATGGTACCAGAAGGTTACGGGTTTCGTTCTCCAACACAGCTGGAAAACTTATTTCCTTGCTCAACATAAGGGAGAATTGTATGTGTATTATTCTCCTACCATCAAATGTGACTTTCTGCAGGCCAGCAATCTGAAGGGCAGGGTTTCACGGGAAGATCTTAGGAATAACAAACCAAATGTCCTTGAAAGGATGGTAAAAATACTGATCCAGTCCTACTGAGAATCTGTGGAAAGATTTTCTAGTCTGCTGCCAAGCACCTCGGTGGACTCGAGCCAACCTGCTGGGCACATTTGGCGAGAAAGATTTCCTGCTAGACAGAGTGGAGACCAAGCATCCGTGTGGCTGAGCTCTGCCTGGCTAGCATGGCTAACCCAAGCACCTAGGTCTAGACGTTCTGGCATTGCTGTGCTTGCATGAGGGTAGCACTTTGACACCTACAAACCACTATTCAGGTCAAGTTGTGCAACATTTAAACAGCCTATATACAGCATGGGAAAAGGGCATTGTTAAGCTAAAGGTTTGTATTGTGTATTATTTGCTCTCATCCTGGTACCTCCTCCATCAGTCACTGTGACCTTGTTCTCAGGACCCAAGGTCTGCAGAAGACAGTGACTCTGCTTTTTCTGTAGCACTGATGAAGCAGAAGTACTGGTAACTGTGGTCAAAGAGAGTGCTGAGAAGGTCTTCATCAAAACTGAGTCTTTAGCCTCAAACCACAGTGATAAGAAAACAAAAAAGCAAGACTGAGCACTGTTATGTATGTCTAGGTACGAGTCCCAAGCAAAAGGTGCTTATCTGGGGAATTAAAAACCATTGTGCTGTTCTTCAGCAACACTGAACGGTGAGGAAAAGTTCATCTGACTCTGAATGGGCCAAGGTAAACATTCCTCTTTATGGCACCGCTATCTTGCAGCTCCATCAGTAATATCATAATAGAGAGTGAAACAGGTGGATGTCAGTCTGGCAAGCGCTCATATAGATTAAGCGTTAAAGCCATGAGGTTAACAGTCCGTTTCCAGGAAAACCACAATAAACACCTGAGTTCATTGCTTACACAGCAGCTAGACAACCCTTCAGTAATTCAGCTCACATAGAGGCAGTCATCAAGTCAAGCCACAGTACAAGACCATTGCATGTTTGAAACATGGTTTCCATCTCCAATGAGGAGGACAGGTCTCTGTCTCTCAAACAAGCGGACTACATTCACTAAAGTACAATTAGGCATCGAGAAAAAGAGAAACATCTGAAACCGTTAAAAACTTCAAAGTTCACATTAGAAGTCACTGGAAGTTTACCGGAATCAACTAATTGGGTTGCAATGGATGAAGATCAATGCAAGAGCCATTTCTGCATCATCTTCTACTGTCCCCACAGGCAGCATGTCCATGAGAGCTGTAGGGGTGAAGAATCTCTCACTGAGGAGAAAAGCCAAACTCGCTGATGTCGTACCAGTTTGACAACTTCCACACCACAGGCAGAAAAGATGCCCTGGCCTCCCTCATGGATCAATGCACCTCATTTCCTATTACTGCACTTAACCTAAAAAGCATTACGACAGCCGGTGGCCTTCAGACACTCCGCAGGGCACTGACGCCAACCTCCAGACAGAAGATCAGTCCTCCACTGGCGTGCGGGAACACAGCGTGATTCTCAAAATGGGCCACAAATCAGTTAATTGCAAGCACGGGTCCCCATTGACACTTTCAGCACTTGCACTTGCAAAAATTGAGTCACATTCGGTACTAGCTAGGTGTACCTAATAAAGTGGGTCCTACCCGGTACTAGCTATGTGTTGGGTACCTAATGAAATGGATTAAATAAAGGAGGTGCCCTCAGACATGAAAATCTCACCACCGACATGCTGACCATTGAGGCAGTGATGCACATCAGCGTTGCACATCAGCGTTGCACATCAGCGTTGCATGGGTGATGGCGAGTTTATGCAAGTAGGGAGTGCGAAGCGTGCGAGTAAGGAACTATGCAGGGCGGCTTGGAGGATAGGGTACATTGGACTGTTTTGTTTGCAAAGCACAAAATCTGAGTATCACTCATTTACAGGGTCCAATGAAAAGTCAAGGATTATTTTTAAAAAGATACACTTCAGTTTGAACTCAATCGTTTTCATGAATAAAGACTAACTAAGCACCAATGACAGAGCGAAGTATTTATGAATCATAACTGGCCTTCAGTCACAGTTTTTGCCAAAAATTAGGAAATGCAGCAAGGATTCGAGTTGGAAACTCAGTGCCACATCATGTCCTTTATGTTGCATTTATGGGACTCTGGAAACACGAGGCCTTCAGTATATAATTTTTATAGTCTGGTGAACCATGTCAGATTCCTGCCCCTGCACTGGTTTTATATTATCTATACTACATGTATAGTATGCAGACCTGAATGTCGTTCTGCACACTAAATATGGTGTAAATCAAACTGCATATTGCATTTTGCTGGCTCCCTGCTCCTAAGTGAGGACTTCAGTAAATGAGGGCACAGTGTACATGTGCTCAGGGAGGGTTCTGGGGAGGTATGGGCTGCATTTTACCTGACGTCGTTCTCTGAGAACCTCCTCTGTAAAAGCCCTTCTTCACCCTCCTTGTCTTGAGGTCCCACCTGCCCCCCCTCCCCTGCCTCTGCCCCTTTGCCACCCTTGTCTTTATCGGTCCTGTCGCCTTCCTCCTCGACCACCTCGGCCAAACCCTCATCTCCATCTTTCGACTGGCTTTTGTCCTGCAGGGCTTGGGATCGACTGAAGACACACGGGTGTGTGAATGAGAGGCATGCAAGATAGAGAAAGATACGGGATCACAGACAGACAGACAGACAGAATCTCGACGGAGGAATGGAATGATCTTCCACAAACAAAAGTGACATTGCAACAAACGTGCAAAACTGGGATGCAGCTGAGGAGATACACATCTCCACAAGCTCCACAGACCTGCTGAAATGCTAGGAGAGAAGGTGTCATTGTAAATAACGCTCACAAGCAGCAGTCTGGTACCAGTCCCAGGCAAACCGCTGGGGCTCGTTAAATTGAGACTTAATTTGTTGTTTTAGCAGAGCCAAACCTGAACTGAGAAATGACAAGGCCCAGTTCGAACACTCTCAGCGACGAGGTCTGACCCGGCCCTCGTTTACTGGTTTGCCCGTGACTAGCGTGGCAGCTCTGCATGCGGGGCCCACCTGATCTTGCGGTTGCCCCGAGGTCGCTCGGACTGGACGGACATGTAACTGGCGCTGCTGAAGCGAGAAGCACTGCTGGTCCTTGAAAGGGCGGACGCATCGCTCACATCGCTGTCCGACGACTTGGCGGAGAGGTTATCCGAGCCCCGGTGACCATCGCGTCCGGTCCTCTGCGAGATACACGGCACTTTAATACGCAGCACTGAAGTACTCATTTTTTTGCAGCAACTGATTAACAAGTTTTTAAAATTTGAAGCTCAGAGTAATCTTTTGCTTAGTTCACTTTAGAAGGATGCTTCAGCTAGATAATATACGTTTAAATTCGGGATTTCAGGATTTCCAGTGCAGATGTCAAGGGCAGGACCTTTAAAAATTCATCTTTGGCTAATGGGTCCCCAGAGTACAGTGCAAATAATGACATTACTGGGAAGACAACAATAAAGAGCTGAGACAAAAGTTGCCCCTCCAATTAAACAGTTTAATTAAAGAATTAAACACGTACGTGACATCAGTTCACACAGTGCCCACATTATTCTTGCAATGCATTTAACTTTTATGTAATACGATATTAAGTGGTGGTGCAACGCTTAGTGTAGATAATGAAGGTCCAGTGTGAGAGCGCCCCCAAGAGGCAGGGAGGCTACCGAATCCTTAAAGGGTGATACACTGCAATTTCCCAGTCTACCTGTGTGCCAACAAAGGCCGGCTCTCACTGGCCCCATCCAGCGATGTGCAGTGCCAATGCGTAACGCACGAGGTTTAACGGCCCCTTATACGAGGGGGGGCCCCGACTTGCCTGTTCCAGCCGTGAATCAGAACCAGCAACCTGCTTGTACTTGTTCATCTTCATCTGCCGAGCACGCTCCTCCACGTCCATGGCACCTGAGGGGGGGTCAGAAGCAGGAGGAGGGTCACAAAGGGCCCATGGGGCCACCTATGTCGGGACGGAGTGCTCGGACCCCCGAGGGGGGAGCCAAAGCTGGCCTTCCGTCTACCGAGTTCCTCAAACTGAATCTGCTACTTAGATCTGACCTCACTTGAAGTTGAGGGTATGGAACACACTGTCTGAATGGTAAGAGAAACAACCTCCAGACTCTGGAGATCTCACCCTGGCCTGGATTGACAGGCATTACAGCTCTATGGTCAGTATTTGATCTCTGAACTCTGACATCACAGCACACAGGTCAACACAGGTCAATGTAAGCCACTGGTGATTCTATAAGGTTAGAAACATAATAATCACAGGGAAATCAAACAGTCCACCCGGACATGAGCTGAGCATGGGTCCAGCCCGGGTCTCAGAGCTGAGAGCTTTTCCAGAGTGAAGGTATTGAGAAATCATGCAGCAGACCAGCAGCATTCAGCAGCTGCTGTCTATCTTTCTGCTTCGGCAATTTTTAGTCACCAAGAAGGATCGTTTCACAAAACTGTTGCAAAAATGGGGACAGAAGACATCCCCACAGGAAACTCAGAAATAATTTCCTTTCTTTTATGTTTTAGACCAATGCAAAGTTAAGCAAGCGACACACTTAACCCACCCGCACTGTTACAAAGGGACTTTGTGTGCTTTTGCCAAAGTAACAACTTTTGGTATGAAAGTACCCTGTGACCCAGACTAGGATTAAGGGCTAGTAAATGTCCAAGTCTAGAAAGATGTCTAGCTGTCCTGCAAACATCACCAACACCAGAATGACAGACAGGAAATGCTAGCAAAAGAGTAATGACCACCTGTTTATGGACATTCGTCACATTGGGCCACAGAATTATGGCTTGTGCTGTTTACCAGCAAAGAGGTCCATATTATCATAGCAAGCAAACTGTACCCTTACACCAATCTTTCTGGCTAATATGAAGCTGTGTTTGTTTGTACTAGGGTCGGGGCCATACTGGAATGCACTTATCAATTCCAATCCAAATCAGGAAATGGAACTGGAGTTGGGATTGGAAAAAAAACCGTGGGGAATCGAATTGGAATACAAATTTCATGGAGATTTAAATTCCAACTCTTGTTCCATTTCCTGATTTCGATGAATGCATTCCAGAATGGCCTCAACCCCGGTTTGTACCACAAAAAAATCTACTATTCCTGTTCATTTCAGCCTCTCGCCAAGACATTTCCCGTGTTGTGTATCAATCCTCAAAACACAGACACAGAATCCTTTTCATAAGAGGCTGCTCTCTGGTATTTTGTCTTTAGCCTCATTTTACTATATATTAATGATTGTGGGGGAATTTACAAAACGCCTGTATACATTTAGTTGCTTAGATGATATTTTTATCCGAAGCGAGTTGCCGTTTGCAAACATTGACACAGCTGGACGTGTTTACTGTTCTAAATTGGG
Source organism: Cryptomyrus ogoouensis (assembly GCA_025773925.1). Classification (NCBI taxonomy): domain Eukaryota; kingdom Metazoa; phylum Chordata; class Actinopteri; order Osteoglossiformes; family Mormyridae; genus Cryptomyrus; species Cryptomyrus ogoouensis. Next base: position 725,880 of record JAOYFF010000007.1, on the reverse strand, counting down.
TCGGTTAATCAGCTCGGCTGTGCTGCCTTGAGCTCCCCCAGGCCCAGCTCCAGACCTACACTGTACTGGGTGCCGCCCTGCAGGCAGTGTCAACCTGCCAGAGACAGAGCATCACACTGGGGGCTTATTATCATCCTGCCACCTCGCTCTACTCACTACCGGGGGACCCGGCAGGGCCTACCTGCATCTCCATTCTCTGGCTCCACCTCCTCTCTCTCTACTTTTTTTATGAGGGAGAAGGAAAAGTGAGATAAAAATCAAAACACAGCAATGAAAAACCAAAAAGCTCATGAATAGCATGTAACGCCAGCTACCCTCATCAGTTCCTATCCCATCCTGGTCTACACCCATCAGTTCCTGTCCTATTCTGGCCTACACCAATCAGTTCCTATACCATCCTGGTCTACACCCATCAGTTCCTGTCCTATTCTGGCCTACACCAATCAGTTCCTATCACATCCTGGTCTACACCCATCAGTTCCTGTCCTCTCCTGGTCTACACCAATCAGTTCCTGTCCTCTCCTGGTCTACACCAATCAGTTCCTGTCCTATTCTGGCCTATACCCACACTGAATGAAAACAAAACAAAAAACAGACATTGATCTAGGCAGTTTTCAAAATTGTTTGATGGACCATTACAAAAGTTTTTACCTTCACATTTTTTCCTAATTATTTAATGAAAACCAAGATATCACAATGGTCAGTTTGGCAAAAACGCCTCTATCTGTGTAATTAACTGAAATTCCTAATGTTCAAGATAGTGATATCTTCTGTGAAACTGTGCAAGTTTAAAATATAGTTCGTACTTTAAAGAAAGTGAACCATTAAATTTAATTTCATTCTAAACGGGGGAACTGAATCCAGAATTCAGTATTGTATTACATCTGAGTGTGTCCTGAAGGCAGCATCACCAGGACACACAGGGCAGGAATTCATTAGGGTTTTCATTAGGTATCAATGAATCCATTTCGCGAGCTGTGAAGTGAATAAATGTCTGTCCACTAAGTTGCCAGCTAAGTTGCTGAAGCGATGGCACAGGACAGAGGAATATGAGGATATGGGGCAAGGCAGCATACTACTACACCAGAGCGCAACCGAAGGGGAACACCCGGTGGTCAAAGAGGAGAACTGCTACTAGTTTCTGTGAAAATGCAAAATAGTGCACCGGACAAACAACCAGTTTACCACAAAACCATGAAATATGTTCATGCCCTAGAACAAACCGACAAAAAAGCCAGTGACCACACACCCAGTTTTCCACACCGATTCTTTCTGGCCCTTTCCCTGTGCTACTTCTCACTTGTGCTAATCCATTTCCCACACGCTCCTCTAATTAAACCGCCTCCCCATTTGCCAGTCCATAATGCCACTGGGAGTTTACGTCTCACTTTAATAACACGACATGCCCGGTTAGGCAGAGCGCTGTGGCCAGGACAGACTGTTTCTGTAAGAGGGCCGTTGCAGCAGAAAGCCCCGTTTTTAAAGTAGAGATCGACAGCACCTGACCCAGCGCGAGGTTTTCCCTGCGTCTGATACCATTCATGTAGCCCTCACTCCGCTGCATTAGGACCCCGAAGCAGCTCTGATATCAGCTGCAAAGACACCCTCAGGTAAGCATCTAATCTGCCCCCTACAGGCAGACGGCAGGCCTAACATACACCTGCAGAGAGGTTTGGCTGGGACTGAAATTCACTTTCGCAATGTCGTGGTGTTCATTTGCATAAACCACTTTAATTAGAAGAGTTTCATGCTAGTTCCTAGTAGGATTGCTGGCATGTTTAGTGAATATCAGTCTGAAACGACCATCCTGTAACATGACACAGGTGGGTCATGTTTTAATGAACAGGCCATTAAGGGCAGCACTGAAGTGACAACGGCAATGCCATAAAAACAGTGGAGGTTTAATCAGAAGGACGTGACAGAGAGTCCAGCAATGCAAAAGAAGAAAGGATTACGAGGAGGAACAACTCTGAGGAAGAGGGTCGGCATGTGAGCAGAACTGGGGAAGACAGCTGAGGGGGGACACGCAGGGGGGTGGCACACAGCGGGTCAGAGGGGCTGCCCCAGGCCCGAGGGGAGCTGGGCTTGTCGGCCCCCCTGCCAGGGTAGCCTACCGTTCACTTTTTTCTGCTGGTCCTCCCAGGTGACTTCTAGTGCAAACCAGAGGAAAAAGTGAAAAAGTGCGGCGGTGACACACACACACGCACACACACACAGGCGCACAAGCAGCACACTGAGGTACCGAGTAACACCGCAATACGAAGGTCGCATTTTAAAATGTGCATTAAAAAAGCACTCCCAGATAATCTGAAACTGCAACATGACGGTCTCATTGTGCAACTTTCCAATTAATATTTTTAAATCAAGCTTCTCACAACTTTCTATATGGAAAATTATTTAGGGTCAGTATGACTGCACAACTGAAACAAAACAGTAAGAAATGCAACTAATGTATAAATACTGATACAGAAAATAAAGCTAACAGGCCAGTAGTCATTTCCGCAGCCAGCTAACAGACTGATAGCTGATTCTTCAGTCAGATCTGTAGGTTTCATTCCTTGTGCAGTTTTAATGCAAACAGCTCTTGCACCATCTGCAGGTCAACAGCTGAATATGTATAGTGCAAAGCTCACATTTTCTATACTGTAATATTTTCATTGTGTCAAAGAATGCACCTCTGTCGACACTCCACAGCAGCACATGCTAAGGCACGTGTTTGTACTTCAAACCGTCGCTCCACTCAAGCACATGCTAATGATCCACACAGGGTCACATGTCTACATTTCACACCATCCACAGCAAGACATGCTAACGCACACGCGGGGTCCCGAGTGTGCACTTCACACTATTACTCTTCAGCAGCAGACGCTAATGCTAACGCACACTCAGAGGTCCTACAGTGTTTGCTCACTTGCCTTTTCTGCCATTAACAGGGGGAACCTGAGGCGTCTCCACAGTGTCTTTGGGGCCGTTGGGATCAGTGAAATGACAGGATGTGACTGGATGGATGGGTACACAGGCAAACAATCGCACGGCTAATGAATAAATGCGCACATGTTCACATAGCACACACGTATCCACATATGCATGTCTGTTTAGCTAATCCTTACACCCCAAATGAACTCAAAAACACTTGATAGTTAAATAAAAACAAATTCTCTCATGAAGATTCTTCCACAAGGTCTATTCTTCTGGGTTAATGGTCCAAATGCAAGAACTTCACTTTATCACTCTTTCTAAAGGTTCCACAGCAGGATGTGGCCACGGTGGAACCTAAGCTGTACCTAAAAGGCTGTCAGTTTAAGTGCCAGGTATAGAATTGCTACAGGAAACTTTCACTATTTGTGATCTAAATCAGGGTTTCCCAACCCAGTCCTCGGGGAACCCAGGACAGTCCAGTCCACGTTTTTGCTTTCTCTCAGCTCCCAGCACACCTGTACCAGGTATTCGGTGTTCCTGATTGGCTGGGAGCTAGGAGGGAGCAAAAACATGGATTGTTCGGGGGTTCTCCGAGGACTGGGTTAGGAAACACTGATCTAAATCATCAGGAGTCACGATTTAACAGATTATTCCTCACAGAAATAGCTGCTTATTATACATCCACAAGTTACAGAAACAACAAAGCATCGATATAAAACTTAAAAGGAAACAGGTGTACCATAATCCACCAGAAAATCGCATCTTACTGTAACACCAGCAAACCTAAAACCTGGTCTAATATCAGTCTATCCAAGACCAACAGCAGAATTTGGGGTGGCCAAGTTGTCTGGGCTGTTGTGGGGTGATGGGGTATTTCATAGAGCACACCTGGATGAGATGCCTGTCGTAAGAGCGGTTTAGGGCCCACAACCTCCACCACTGGCTCCACTGTGCATGCAGGCAATGAGACAGAGAATGGACACATAGACAGGACAGATAAGAGCAGACAGGTTAGACAGAACAGGATAATGGAAGAGTGGACTGAGGCAGAGGACTCTCTGAACCAAGGATGAAAATATTGGCTCCAAGTAACAGGACTTGAAATGTCTGACTTTTCTGGAATAGATCCACAGTACTCTATACTCATTCTTTGCATTCAGTGGCAGGGATGGGAACGAGTCACTCCTTGGCGAGTCTAAGTCTTGAGTAAGAACATTGCAAGTCTCAAGTCATGTGTCCTCAAGTCCAAGTTGATCCAAGTCTTTCCATCGTTTTTGTTGTCGAGTCACAAGTCACTCATCTAATTTGTGAATCGAGTCCAAGTCGAATTCTGAGTCACGCAACTTGAGTCCCTACCTGTGTCAGTTTTTTATTACCTTTAGTGACTAAAACTTGCTTCAGCCAACACACTCCACAGTACGTTGTAAGGTAAGCCTTTCATAGGCAAAGATAGTTTGAAAGAGTGAGGCAGAGTCTCCACTCTGTCATGATTGTCCCCATACAGCTTTCACGTCCATGTATATGCAGGGAGTGATACATTTTTCCAACAAACTCTCAAGAGACCTTGCATTCAGCCAAATGAAAATGGAGAATGCAGAGAATTAATATACACTGAAATTATAAAATTAACATTATGTCAGCCAGAGGGGAAACTATAACCTCAAGTCTTCTCGAGTCATAGGGTCCAAGTTGGGTTCAAGTCTTGAGTCACCTGCTCTCAAGTCCAAGTCGAGTCCAAGTCTTTCCATCGGTTTTGTCGAGTCAAGTCACAAGTCATCAAATTTGTAACTTGAGTCGAGTTGCGAGTCAGTGACTCGAGTCCCCACTTCTGTTCAGCAGCTACCAGATATAACCTGACAGTAAATGAGTAAGGTCCATTTTAAGATTCTCTGACAATGATTTAGGTAGATGTACCTTACTATTGTGTTTTTCCTAATATTCAGAAATTAAGCATAATTTCACTAATATGAAATTTACTACCTGTGGGCATTGTAGGAGACTGGGGCAGAAAGGGAAACAAGCAGGTTCTCAATGAAAACCTGGACTTTGCCAATATGGCCTGGAGACTGGTCTGAGATCAGTCTATTCAGGACCAACAGCGGAGTTTGGGATTTCCAGAAGAGTGGCCGGGTGATCTGGGGCTGTTGTGGGGTGATGGGGTATTTCATAGAGCACACCTGGATGAGATGCCTGTCGTAAGAGCGGTTTGGGGCCCACAACCTCCACCACTGGCTCCACTGTGCATGAGGGCAATGAGGCAGAGAATGGACACAGAGACAAAACAGGTAGGACAGCAGACAGGTTAGACAGTGCAGGACAATGTGAACTGAGACAGAGGACTCTCTGAACCAGGGATGGAAATACTGGCCCCAAAGTAACAGGGCTAGAGATGTTTTACTCCTTGGATTCCCCTTGGAAACATATTACAACTACAATAAACTTCCTAAAATCATTATTTCACACGAATTTAGTGTTTACCTGTCCTCTAAAAGAGCCCCAGAATATCACAAGAGAATTATTCCTGAAATACAGCACTACACCATCACATACTGAAGATGGCATCTTTAAGGTCATCTATGCTATAAAAAATTTTATTCCTAATCCTTGTTAGCTCACATACCATAAAATTTGGCTATTTCCCAAAACCACAATTTGGGCTTTCCCACGAACTCCTAAAGGCTTTATAGTCAATGCTGAAACATGTAGAAAATGATCAACGTTAGAAAGAAGAACCAAATTGAAAGTAATAAGGCAACTAAAGCAGACTGCAGATTCACACTCACTCAGGGAGCATCTGCGAAGATGCCCGAGCACCATTACACTCCGCAGACTAGTGAGAAAGACGTTTGGAAAGGAGCGATGAAAAAATGCACGACTAAGAGGCGGACTACAGAGCGAGGGAGATGGAGCCTCATTCCAGGAGCCTCAGCAAATCAAAAACCCAGACCGTCGACTACAAACCTTCGCAGGGCTCTAGTCCTTCTTCTCCATCTTCTGGGAAAGAATGAAAAAGGAACCAAAGCAGAAATGTCAAAAGAAAAAGTTAAGGATCGGATCGTAACACCTAATAAGCGTGTAATAGTCCAAAGGGGGAGGCTCTACGTACACATGTCTACTCAATGTAAAAGGAAAAGAAATCAACCAGGCTTAACAGAGGTATGATCTATGTCATTGTGTCCAAGGCTCACAGGAGACAGACTAAAAGGAACCGGTCTCTGACTCCAACCACCTTTACATAGAACAATTTGCCAACCATGTTCTACAATGACCCATGCCCGGTCTTAAACCATCCAAGACTTAGAACAGTGAGTCTTAGGGTTCTCAAACTGAGAACATCTGAGCTCATTCGGGGCTCATTCAGATTCATTCTGGGCTTTAGCCCCCAAGCTCGTGATGCATCCGCATTAACCTTAAACTATCACTTGACTTTCTGCCATAAAAGACCATCAATTACAGTAAGCACAGTACTGAGTATGAGACTTGGGAATCTGGCAGTATTTGATAACCCTGGAACCTCTTTGCGGACTCCGAGTGCAGGATGCTGACCCTCATTCCACCATGAGCAAACATCTCCACATCTCCAACTTGACGGTGCACAAAGACGGACATGCAACTCACTTCTCTCCAGCGTGCCCTTGCACGGGAGCTGTGGCAGCTGCCGTCCTCTCCGCGTGGACACGGGGGTGCCACTGGGGCTGATTTGGACCCCCCCGCCTCGAGGCTGAGCCCTGCGGGACACAGAGCAGTTAACGTTGGTGACGTGGGGAAGGCAGAGGCAGGTTTTGACAAATCGGGGCAGCGGGGGCTCAGGGTACAATCCTGACTCTCCAAGAGCCCTGGGCTGCTGGGGCATTCTGGGAAAATCGCCGGAAGGCGGGCATGTATGCGTGTGGCTCCCACAAAAACGGCCGCGACAGGCGTGTGGTTGTCAGAGGAACGGCACAGAACATTCCCTCCTCACTTGGCTCTAAGATCCACACTGAAACAGCCAGTGTACAGAAACACCCTGATAGGGAGAACAGGCTGGGTAGCAGGGCTCGTCGGCATGCACACGCGGCACAGGGATACTCCACACCGTGAGCTTATAAACGTGAGCGTATGCAGCTGGTGAACAATGGATGCTTATGGAGAAATGAAGAAAACCATGAAGGTACGACACACTGGCCCTTCACAGCACTTTCAGCGCGATGAAGCTGCTTTTATCTCACAGATTTGCTGACGCACTCCCAGCCCAGCGGCGACCGAGGTCGGAGCGCCACCCGCCGCTTTCAAACACAGCGGCCACGCTTCACCGCCGCCGCCCCCACCCCATGACACGTAAATCACTGCAAAGGATATGGGGGGGGGGGGGGGGGGGCGGGGGGGGGGTTTGCCCAGCGCATGCGGGGCCTTGACTCAGCGGCGTGCAGCCAGGTGACACGTTCCCAGTGTCTCTCCCATGTGGCTCTGCGTTCCTTGCAGAGACGCGGGTGCCGGACGTTCCCAGCTCCCTGCAGGTGCGGCCGCTGGTCAACAGCATCGTGGTCAGCTGGACACCCCCGGAAAACCAGGACATCGTCGTGCGCGGCTACATCATTGGCTATGGCATCGGAAGCCCCCACGCCCAAACCATCAAAGTGGACCACAAGCAGCGTTACTACAGCATCGAGAGCCTGGGTGAGAGCGAATGCCAAGCCAGCACAGCCCAGCACAACCCCACAAAGTATCACCCCTGATCTTTTCAGTGTCACCCAATGGAGCAGAATCCAGCTGGGCAGTGATATGAGGCATCACCATATAATAGCACTGAATCAGTCCAGCTCCAGCGCTTGAAGGTGCTTTCCTCACAGCCATGTTGTGGGACACTATGCTGCCACTGCTTGAATTAATACAGTGAAAAAAATGAAAGGCTGTTGGTGTTCATTTACATTTAAAATTCCCTTTATTATCAAAGAAAGAAAACAAATAGAAGTGTTTAAGTGGCTTCCTTTGTCAAGATAATGAATCTGTAAGAAGTGCAGCGTGGAGCATGTCTGATCGTCACAACCTCCTTCCTCTACCCCTCAGATCCCAGTTCTCACTACGTAATCACACTGAAGGCCTTCAACAATGTGGGGGAGGGAATTCCCCTGTACGAGAGCGCCGTCACCAGGCCTCAGTCAGGTAAGACGAGCCGAGGAGGTACCAGAGGGCTGCCTGGCTCCGTAATACAACGTGGGTCATTTTCCTCAAGCGGGTGGCCTGTGTTTCTCTGAGCCGATCTCAAGATGCATCAGGACCCTGAAGAGCCAGTGTAGGCATCATACAGTAAACGTCTAACTGCACAGGCTTTTCTCTTCTGCTGTAAATCTCTAAGGAAGCATCACTTTGCAAAGTTCACATCTTCTAACACCTGACATTTGTGTTGTTCAAACTTGGAAGTCGAGGGCCTCACCTACTGAGAATTCACCCGCCAGTTCGGAATGTTGCTGTGGCATGTCTGCGCAGACTCCTCTACATCAGCCTGCGTTTCCCCCTTTTGGCACAAGCTGTGCAGCATGACCTGCTGGGTAGACTCTCGTCGCGGGGAAGCCGGTCCCTGCGCACCGTGGGCAGCTCGGCTGTCCGGCCGCGTAACAGAGCTCCCCAGGAGATGTGAGCTAGATGTGAGCTGGTTACCGCTGAAGCAAGGCCTTGGCTCTGTAGCGGGGCTCACATCCAACCCTGAGGGCTCAGCCATTCATGCTGTCAGCTCCCCGACTCGCCTTTCCTGTAAACAGCCCCCAAACGCTCGCCTTTCTCAGGCCAGCTTGGGCGGGCAGGCTTCCACACAAACCAGCGGCTGCTATGTTGACATCCTTGCCTTCCTGACCGATACAAGAAGTCACGCTACATCTATATTACTATTGGTATATACATATTAGATTTTCAACTCTGGGGAGTATTTTGTGATTTAATCTTCCTTTCCTGTTAAAAATAGTTATTTATTTCAGTGTTAGTGATTAGATCAGAACAGTCTAAATAAATGTAAAGAAATTAGGATCACATCTGCAGTGAATTATCATCTTGATATATATTACATCACTAGAGACTGAGTGTAACTCAAGCATGCAGTATCAGCAATGGGACATGGCTTTCATTACGATAGTTGGATCAGCCTCAGAAAGCTGCTTATATGTCTGTCTGTGATTGTATTTTCAGCTGTGCCTCAAATTTGGTATTTATATTACAAAAGAGCCGTCCGTGTCTCTGTCGTTATTGGAGCAGGGATTGAGTGCTTGGGCGTTGGATCGCAGATGTTATTTTGAGAAAGCTGAAGCTTCTTTCTGTCAGAGTGAAAACACTCAACATGGCTGGTGAGACAGAGACCGGCTCTGAGGCTCCTATCCCCTTCCTGGCGCGGGGCGGAGCGCGCTGGCAGCACGCTGACGAGATTATATCTGTCTCTGAGGCGTTCCATCCTCATGGTGACTCGCTCTTTGTGTTCTCGCCACAGTACATTGATCTGTGTTGTGCCCATGAAGAAGCTTCCGTGTTTTTGAAAGCCGGAGTACCCGTCGACATACGGTGGGGCTTCCAGGACCCCCCGCGGCTCCGATTCACATGCTTTTTCGGTTTTGTCTGTGTTTCAAAAGCTCAGCCAAGTTGAGGAAGGAGCAGAAATTGGGTTTTGACTGAATAAAAATGCAACTTTGCGTAAGTGCCGGGTAGGTGACCTAGAAAACATGCTTTCAGAGAGTAGCACCAGTGCTGGGGCCCGAGGCCGGGTTCACACACAGATTGGTACCCTCCCTCAGCTCCATGCTTTCCACTGGGACTCACGCTTTCGCATAAGACACAGCTGCCTTTTATTAAACTGAACGTTGAGTTATTCTTTTCTTAACCTGCTTCAAAAGTTAAAATTGCCTGATCATTTGACAGACTGCGGTCTCCCTGCATGGCACTCATTTCGCTCTGAGTTAGTTGTGTTTTTACTGCCATTGTGTGTTGTTTTTTAGTTTTCCTTTGAAAATCTTTAAAGCTGCAGAAAGAGCTGGACTTGCATTGCAGTTGTTTTGAGATCGCAGACAGTTTGGGGGTGGGGGTAGTGTCTGTGGACCTTGGTAAGTTTCATTGCTTTCTCCCTCTTCCCTGTTTTAAGCACCATTTTCTATAAACTGTGTAGTAATGGACTGCCACATGCTCTTGTCAGGCACCTTGGGACCACTGTGTTTTGAAAGGCGCTACAGTGGTACCTCAGTACTCTAACTCATTAGAACTCAAATTTCTTAAAAGTCAAACCAATCAGTTCGGAAAAAAAAAATGACCTAGAACTCGATCTGAATCTCAGAAGTCGAACCGTGAACGCCGACCTAAGATAACTTGTACACGTGGAGAAATGAGTCACGCGGCAAGGGTAAAGCGTCAGTCTCAGCCTCGCATTCGCTGTGATAGCATCGTTTGTCGGTCATAGTGCTTTTTTTTATTGAAAATACTGTATCAGGTAATACACTGTACTTTATATCATTTTGTAAGCCATTGCTCACCAAAAAGTTACGCAATAGTCGTACAAATGTTACAATTAATGAACAAATTAACAAATACAGAGTAATAATAAAAATAAACAAACCCTGACTCAAGGTGGTAGTGCTGTGTCTGGGTTTATGAAAAGGTGTCACTGGTTTTTTTTAACTTTCCACATTGTTTGAATACATTTATTTTCTTACTTTAAAAATTACTGTTTTGATAAATGTGCTTCGATGTGTTTAGTATCTGCTCTTCTTGTTTTATCCGGTTCATTTTGTGTTTAAATGCTAAAAACATATTTAAGTGTAATTTTTTGGGGCCGGGAACCAATTAATTGGTTTTCCATTATTTCTTATGGGGAAAATTTGATCAGAACTCGACCTTTTTAGGATTCAAACCCAAGTTCTGAATGGATTAAGTTCAAGTTCTGAGGTACCACTGTATGAAAATAAACTGAATCAGCAGAACGCAGAGACCTATAATGGTGCATGTGAAGATGTATGGGCCAGATCAGCTCAGGGCAGAGGGAGTATGCTGGGAGACAATGGTAGGAGGGAGCAAAAATGTATTGGTTGAATGTTGTAATTGGGGGAAAAATGAATACCGGTAACCTGTCCACCCCTCAGTGTTTCTTCTTGTCTATTTTTGCTTTTTGTTCAGTAGTTGGTATTTTATATCTTTACATGGTCAAAATGCAGTTGGTTGGCTAAACTGAGTGTCAGCCATGAGGTATTTTCCAGAAATAGATAAATATCCTTCGGTCTTCCTGTTCTGCTGCATTTCACTCCTTATCCACCCTGAAGCCTTCGGGCTCCTTTGCCCAGTGACTGGCTAAATGTTTGCAATAACTAAAATTCACTTTTTGTTTTGAAAGGTTGGTTGAATAGGCTTGATCACCTGGATTAAGAACGCCTAATGAGTTTGTTATCTGAATGAGCTTGATCTTGCTGTCACTGACTAATGCTGCTGGTGATATAGGCGGCACTGCAGGCCTGCAGACGGCGTTAGGCACCTGTCACGGCCCCCTTTCAGTTTATCGCGGTGCTGAAGCACAGAAAGTCCTAGGCGTTGTGTTCCTGTATCCTGATGTCAGTTGATGTCCTGTACTAATATTATATTCTCTCTCTTTCTCTTCACCCACACCCGACTCTCCCCACCCCCATCTGAATTCATTAACACCCTCCACACCTGCCGCTAAACCCTTTCTGCTTTGGTTTTCAATGTTCTTCCCTCCCACACATTTTTGTTTCTTCATTTGCCTGCAGACCCAATAGACCCTGATGTTGATTTGTATGAACTCTTCCATGCTCCATACACTCCAGTACCAGATCTCACCCCCATGCTGCCGCCTGTGGGAGTTCAGGCCTCCGTCCTGAGTCACGACACCATCAGAATCACCTGGGCTGATAACTCCCTGCCCAAGAACCAGAAGATCACTGACGCTCGCTACTACACAGTTCGCTGGAAGACTAACATCCCTGCTAACACCAAGTTCAAGGTAGGGGCTGTCCCTGCCCGTGGGCTGAGGAACGTAACTCGTAGAGTCAGGTCGTGCTTGTTGATTTGGATTGAATAAATTCAGCCAGTTTGAGTCCATTCCGCCAGCGATGCTGTGGTTCTTGCCAGCGTTTGTCAGGAAGCGTACGTCAGATCCACTCCGGCAGACCCCAGTGAAGCGCAGGTGTCTGCTTTAGCGATGGTAGTGCTGGTCCACCTGGATCGCACCACGGGCCAGACGTCCCTCATCCCTGGGGAGCAGAGCCTTGGCGTCAGATGCGCCTGCTGTCTCAGAGAGCTCCCCCTGCTGGTTCTGCATTGTCATGGGAGGCCACGGAGCTCATTAAGAAAGGCGCACCAGGTGCCAAATAAACATTATACTGCAGTTTGTGTAGCTGAGTGCAGAGGAATCTGATATACAGTGGGGTTTATTTAAACAAGGACATTGTTTAAATAATGGATGAGGGGAGGTTTGACTCTACACAGCTGCGGGAGGCGTTTCAGAACGCTGATGTGGTCGGCCTCTTGTCCAAGAGGAAAAACACTATTAAGAAAGATGAGGGATGTCATTGTTTCTGATTTTTATGTATTTAAACAAAAGTGAAATGGCTTTGATGTTGTCAGAGCATCTTTCAGATCCAAAGACATGCAGAGCTTGATCTTTGAACACACTCTCAAATTGCTTGTGTTTAATCGAAGACAGCATTTCTGTTGCCAAATACAGCGTGTCTGCATGGCCCTCAGTAACCCTCCGTATTCTCAGTGTTCGCCTCCATATTGTGTGTTGGCTTTTTCACTTAAATTGTTGATTATAGTAAGGAAAATATTTGTGTAATGTAAAAGTACGGCATGCTTTCATGTGCAGTTGATGAGATTTAGGGATAGTTTTTCTTTCAGTCATAATCAAGGAAAGAATTGTTCATTACTGTGCTGAAGGTAAAAGCAGTGAATTTGGACATAAACCCGGTGAACTCCTCCAATGTTTGCAGAACGCCAACACCACCAACCTGAACCACATGGTGACGGGGCTGAAGCCCAACACGCTGTACGAGTTCTCTGTCATGGTGACCAAGGGTAGGCGCAGCAGCACCTGGAGTATGACCGCGCACGGCACCACCTTCGAGAGCAGTGAGTGCTCCTCAGTCGCCATCATCCCGCCGCCCACCCACAGACCTCCTGTCAGACCTCGTCGCCGCGTTTCACAACACTCAGCCAGTGGTACAGATTATAGCTGTTTAACGTTACTGAGGTTAACATGCTAATCGTCCCCAGTTCCTAGCTCGTCTCCCAAAGATGTGACCGTGGTGAACAAAGAGGACAGGCCACGAACCATCATCATAAACTGGCAGCCGCCCACAGAGGCCAACGGCAAGATCACGGGTAACAGGGCCGGGCTCACCGGCAAGCTGCAGAAAGAGCTGGACTTGCATTGCAGTTGTTTTGAGATCGCAGACAGTTTGGGGGTGGGGTTAGCATACAGTTTTGGGGGGCGGGGGTAGTGTCTGTGGACCTTGGTAAGTTTCATTGCTCTCGCTTTCCAGGGTACATCATCTACTACAGTACAGACGTGAATGCGGAGGTCCACGATTGGGTGATCGAACCAGTGGTGGGCAATAGGTTGACCCACCAGATCCAGGAGCTCACCCTGGACACCACATACTATTTTAAGATTCAGGCCCGCAACTCCAAAGGCATGGGTCCCATGTCGGAGGCTGTGCAGTTCCGCACGCCGAAAGGTAAGCGGCCACCTAGTGCAGCTGGACCCTTACCTGACAGCTCCTCGTCCGTCTTCGGATTGTTTTATTTTCGTTTTTAAAAAACATATTTATTTGATGAGCAGTAAATAAACTGCAGCAATATGCTTGTGTACGGCCATGCAGCCTCCAAAGCCTGTCCCGCACCGCTGTCTTTCTGACACCATAAACGTGCTGTGCACTTGGTCATAAC
>JAOYFF010000007.1:685603-707927 GCA_025773925.1 Cryptomyrus ogoouensis | reverse complement strand
AGAGTGTGTGGTCAAGCTGCTGACCCCCCGCCTCCACAAAGCTTCTTGCTCGCTGCGCCCCCACTTTCCTGTGTCGGCAGCCCCAGGATTCTCCTTCAGGTTAAGTGACTGTGTCACGCCCGGTAACAGGATTTCATTCTACGAAACGGGAAAGAAAACATTTTTAAAAACCTTATTTTCCTGGAGCTTTTCCATGTCAGTATAACATTTTAAATTAAATGCAGCTGCTCTTTTAAAATATTAATGTCATTATTTACTTATTCCCTTCAAACCAAAAATATTAACGTCCTGTTGACTTTTCCTCGCCATTGGTTTCAGAAGCCAAACTAAAAATTGAGAAAACGTCCCATTAATGGCTGTGGGACTGGATGCATTGAGTGGGAATGACGTCTGGAAGCAGCTACATTTTTCCCATTACACACAGAACCACAGAAAGACTCGCTCGTCAGTCGTCTTTCATACCCTGCCTTTTACATTCTTTTATTGCGTTTTTTTAAAACCAAGAGGCAGCCCTATCATCTTAAATCATGGCTGAGCGTTTTAATCGGCCATTTCCTGGACTTTCCAGATGATGAGGAGAACGTAGACTGCTGGAAAATGTATCTTATTTAAAACGCTATGGAGTCCATGAATGATGTGTTTTTCGCCAGCGTGGTGCCTTGTGTGCGTCTGCTCTGGGTGTGCGTGGACCCCCTCGTGAGCTCCTGGTGTAACTGTTCCCTCCCTGTGCTGTTGTGTCCATCCGCAGCTGTGATTAGTGCTCACCCCATCCATTCCCTCGATAACCATCAGCACCATTATCACTCGGGCAGCCTGGCCTCATCAGCACGCAGCTGCCTCCTCCACCAGATCAACCCACGGCCAGTCGCCACCCCCATCTCCCACCTAGACAGGGCCCACTCCGAAGGTGAGACTGCCCCCCAAAGGCCTTCTGGGTAATGCTGTCATGAAGATCAGTACAAGCTCAGCTCAACCTGCTGAACATGGCTTTTGATAGTCATCAATAGAATTCTAGACACAGAATTTATTCTCTTTCAGTAGCTAACTTGGAGAATTAGGTCCATTTTCTCACATCAGCGCTTGTCACAAACACCCAACTAACAGTCATGAGGTTTGTGTGTTCAGCTGGCAGCACACAAACACTCATGTGTAGTGGCTCCTGCCTGGTGAAGCCCTGTGGTATGTTGAGCTGCTGTCCTGCTTGTCTGTCTTCTGCCTCACCCCGAAGTTGCCTCAGATGTCCTCCTCTATGCCGCAGCTCTGGCTAACGGATCCCAGGCCTTTCTTACGCACGCACAGCCTTGAGAACCATGAGCGAGGGGGATGCTTTGGTCGCGGATGGGTGATGCTGCTGTTTACTCTGCATAACCACAGAGAGTGTTTGAGTGCCCCCTGCAGGAGAATTGTGTAACAGCACTGGTGAATTCGTGCGAGTGCTCTTTAGTTCAGCCACAGGCACTGTCTTGGGTCCCATTTTACGTTCAAAGCGGTGCTCATGTTTAAAATCTGAAACCCACAGATGCTTTTCCTTTTATGAAATGTTTCATCAAACAGTCTAGAATTGTTTACTTGCATATTATAAACCAAGATATGAAGCCAGTGGAGTTGTTGTGCTTTGGGGTATACCCATGTGCCTGTCTCCCACCCGGAGCCTCGCAGGGGGTCACCTGATCCATGCTGGGATCTCCATACCTCTGTCATTACAGAGTCTGTAAGGAACACCCCCAGTGTAGACCCCCTGCCTGCCTCAGGACAGTCTGCAACTTCAGCAGACCACATGGATCCCGACGGCAGCTACATGAGCTCCATCCCCGATGACGAGGCCAGCTACAACCCCCCCAACACGCACATCCGGCCCGCACACCCCCTGAAAAGCTTCGCAGTGCCTGCTGTCCCTCCTCACAACCTCACCTATGAGTCCCCCGCCCTGCCCAGCACCCCGCTTCTCACACAGTCAGGTGGGTCCGCACTGTGCTCCAGCAAACACACGCTTGCATTTCCCCCATGTCTATCGCATTTCTTTGAGAGGTCAAGGGTCACATTCTCTCAGGGCGATCAGTACATTTAAGACTGATGATTTACATTGATTGTTGTTTCAAACCTCATGTGTTGCTGGGTGTCCAGATGCTTTTTGTATCAGATATTACAGAAGGTGGGGGGGGGGCGGGGGTCGTGCAGCTCCTTGAGAGAGAGAGCGAGAGAGAGAGAGAGAGAGAGAGAGAGAGAGCTGGAAGCCAAGGACCTGTGTTGAGTTCCCCGTACTCAGTGTGAGGTGCTGCTTCAGGTTCCTCCCAGCTCCACTCGGTGAAGACTGCCTCCATTGGCACGCTGGGCAGGATGCGTCCCCCCATGCCCGTCATCATGCCCAGTGCCCCAGACCTCCAGGAGACCAGTAGGATGCTGGAGGATGCCGACTGTGTGAGTATGAGCACAGCCGCCTGAAGGCTGAGTGTGAGCATTAACATGGCCGACCTGAGGCCTGGGTGTGAGCATAAACGCGGCCGCCCGCAAGCCTGGGTGTGAGCGTGAACGGTGACGCCCGCAGGCCTGGGTGTGAGCGTGAACGGTGCCGCCCGCAGGCCTGGGTGTGAGCGTGAACGGTGCCGCCCGCAAGCCTGGGTGTGAGCGTGAACGGTGCCGCCCGCAGGCCTGGGTGTGAGCGTGAACGGTGACGCCCGCAGGCCTGGGTGTGAGTTTGAAAGACAGGGTGAAGCAGAGGGAGCACCAAATGAAGGCAGGCGGTGGCATATGTGGCCGTGTGGTAGTATGTGGATGAGCGGCGGAAGCACACGTGGACGTGCTATCATGAGTTTTTCTAAGTGTTACTTTTCAGCTCATTAATATTCTAAGTGGTGTTTTTCTTTTTTCCTCCTCCTCCTCTTCCTCCTCATTGTCTGCTTTGTGGCTTTCCATTATTGCACAATGATATATTATTTGCTCTAATGCTGCCTGCCTGCCGACTGCCTGCCGACTGCCTTGTGTGCTCTGGCTGCTCCCCGTGTCTTGGCTCCTTAATCCGTATGCAGTACCTTTGACCAGCATTACAGCACCCTGCACCCCCACCTGGCAACCAGCCCCCTCTCCCCACCCCCACCTCCCCGCCTGGGCTAGCCCCCTCCATGCCTGCCAGTAACCCTATTCCTTTCCTTCAGAGCTATGAGCCAGATGAGTTAACAGAGGAGATGGCCCACCTGGAGGGCTTGATGAAGGACCTCAATGCTATCACCACAGCCTGATCACACTCCAGGCCCCCAGACAGCAGGGGGCGCCAGACAGACAGATTCAAGAAAACAGAAAAACAAGAAGGAAAAAGGGAAGAGAAAAACAAACCTCTTGGCTCACCTTGCTTACTCTCAGGAAGGAGATGGCCATTTAAAGGAGCAGGCTCCTCTTTTTAAGAGGAAATAACATATAGTGACAATAACAATGGTTACTTCAACCCGAAGATTGTGGTTGTGTCTGCAAAAAGTTTATCCTTCGGTTGCCATGGAGAAGTTCCAAAAGACACCATTTTATAAAAGGAAAAATAGTGTCTGTATTCTTTCGTGCTCTTTTTGGCACAAACTTACAGTGTTTGGACATTGCATTCGCACCATTCATTTGTGTATTTTTCATTTTTTATGTATGACCCCGCGATCTGGTGAAGCAGGAACAGGAAGACTGAGCGTTTCCTTCCATAACTCCTGTGTTTTCTGAGTGACTGAATGTTTGTCTCCCGTTCCTGTCCAACACGTGCCAAGTCTTTTCATTTAGTTTTTATTGACACACACACACGTGTATATGACATGTATATATGTTTTAAATCTGCCTCATTCTCTTGCCGTCCCTGCATTGTTTCTGGGTTGTGTGATGATGACGCTCTGCATATAGCCGTATCCCACGCCGTGACGGAGTCTCTGAAAGCACCACCACAATCACGTCGTTCTCCAGCTGAAAACCTTTATGGCTCCATTCGAAGAGCAGCACCCACAGGAAAGTCCCCAGCTTCCCTTTTCAGTTCTGGACTGTAGTGGGCCTCCTGATGATGATATGTGACATTTCATTTATCCTAAGCAAGCTGGCCCTGCAGTACAGAGACCCGTGTGCATGGAATACTTACGGCCATTCTGGTCCGCTTTGAGTGAAAGGCAGATACCTGACAGAATCCAAGAAAGCCCCCCCCCCCCAGCCAGGCAGCTCAAGATAGACAGACAAAATCTGTAAAGTGGTTTCATTGTTTTAAAAACAGGACGATTCATTCATGTTACTGGTTCATTTTTGGTATTTTACCCAAGGAGAAATGTGTTCACAATCAGTTTCTTTGTGATTTCTGAGCCCCCCGACCCCCCCCCCATATGTATTTCCCGAATGTTAATATTACTGTAAGAAACTTTGCTTAAGGATACTAAAACATTTGTTAAAGCTGAGGAGAAAAATGTCCCCCATCCCCAACAGGAAACGAGTTGTTGTCAAACCTGTATTGCACTTTTCCCACATTTCTTACATATCCTGTGTTTAAGATGTTAAGTATGTTTTGTGTAACTCTAGTGTTATAGGTTATAGCAGTTGGCAGCTGGTCTACTTTGTTTCCGTTTTGCCGTTTTGAAATGGAGCAGGTTTTGTGTTGCAGATGAGGAATTCAGTTGTTGCTTCTGTCTGTACAAAGATCTTTTTGCTTTCTGTAGAAAATTCTGTGGCTTTTTTAAAAAAAAAAAATAATGGAAGAAAAAAAAATCATGTTCTTATTTAGTATTGGTGCTCCAATACATTTTATATTGAACTATTACCTGCCATAAGTTTGTTTCTCTGTGCATCCGTGTGTTTTTTTTTTTTGGTTTAAGACATTTAACCAGTGGTTTAAGCTAAACTGCAGAAGCAGTGGTTCACTGGGAGGAATGTTTGGCTCAGTAGGTTGGGACTGCCTATTACCAGTTGCCCATCAGTAACGTTCCACCCCAGCTGGATGCCAGGCAACACTGTAACTATTACCAGGTCAATTCTCCTTCTACAGGGTGATTTCACACCACAAACTGGCAGCATTTAAAAAGCCTCCTTTAAACCAGCACCAATCTGCTGTAGTGCATGCAGATGCTTCTCATTTGCTGTTGCATAACGAGAATACCAGATGTATGTGCATCACAGCTTCGGCCTCTAAAGCAAGATCATTGTTGACAGAAACTCAGGACCCATTTATAACCTAAGATTTTTTAAATTATGCTTGCAAGTAATAATTAAAAAAAAATAAATTCAAAGAAAATACATCGCAGGGAGGGTGGGTAGGTGACTAACTAGACTAATGGTTAGCACTGTCGTCTCATGTCTGGGACCTGGGTTCTTGTGGCTCCATGTGTATTTAAATCATCCTTTCAGGTAACATTTGTCAAAAAATAAATGTAAAAAATTACATCGCAGGGAGGGTGGGTGACTAGACTAATGGTTAGCACCGTAATCTCTCGGACCTGGGTTCGCAGCTCCATGCGTATTTAAATCATCCTTACAGGTAACATTTGTGGAAAAAAATATTTAAAAAAAAATACATCACAGGGAGGCTGGGAGGGTAGACTAGTGGTTAACACCGTCGCCTCTCACCTCTGAGACCTGGGTTCTCGTCTCCATGCGTATTTAAATTATCATTACCGGTAGCATTTGCATTTTTGAAAAAATAAATCCAAAAACAGCACGGGGGGGTGGATCAGTGGGATAGTGGTTAGCACCGTTGCCCCGCACCTCTGGGACCTTGGTTCAAGTCCACCATGGCTTCATGGGTCTCTCTCTCAACACAGGAAAGGCTTTGTCTGCATCATCACTGACCCGACATCAAGCCCATCAAAATCACTTCCAAACATGCCAGTTTCTCCCAAATCAAATGCAAAGTCACAGAATTAGATTTTTATATGAAGCAGCCTAACTGCAGTTCATATGTTTTCTCAAAATAAGCAAGAAAGATCCCAGTTTTGTGGTCAAGACACTCATGGGGGAAATGAGGTTAGAGATGGGTAAATGTGGGTAAATGCGGGTCAAAGCCTGCTGTCAGTGTCTGGTTTTTAACCCAGCAGGACCCAAAAAATGAACCAATGAAGTTACATTAGTTGGTGACTGACAGTGCATGATCTCACACACGGTAGGTACAGAAGCCTGATTTCTGAATTTAAAATGTGGGAAATTCCTTCCACATTATGACCCAATGTACAGTTTCTTAGCAGGCAATTTAATGTCTAATTAAAGTGAAAGTTTCTGATGGGACTTGAACTAGCAGCCTTTAATTTAACGTCAACAGAACTGTTACTGTCCCTTTACTGGAGCAGGACGTTCTAACGACGCACACTTACTAAGCAGACTATTCTGTCCAAAGGGACAAGTGACCAGGATAAAAATACATCACAAGCATGCAGCTGTGAAGAAGGCAGGGTGAGCTGACCAGTAACAAGAGCACGATCGTTATGAGACAAATAGATACAGAGCATTGCTCAGGGTAAAATCTGCAAAGCTGCATAAGTGACACCAAAAGAACCTAGCAGAGACAAAGTGTGAAATACTAGAACAAAAACGTGTGACAAACTAGAAGGCCATTCACAGCAAAACGTGAAGCATCACCTAAAGACTGAACTGACAGAAACTGTACCATTAAATTCCAGGTTATCATCAAACCATCTGGTCTCACCATCATTTTCTCCTTCACACTCAATGAGTTAAACGTCAACCTTTCCAAATGTTAAAGCATAAAGCAGTGCCTCCGAAGCCCCTAAGTCCGACCAGGCACCGCCCAGGCGCAGCGTAGCCCAGCCCCCTAAGTCCGCCCAGGCACAGTGCAGCCCAGCCCCCTAATCCCGGCCTCTGGTGCAGTGCAGCTGAGCCCCCTAAACCAGTGTTGCCAATTTAGCGAGTTTTTAGATCCCGCTAGCGACTCCTTTTCAAAAAAGCGACTAGCGACAGATCTAGCGACTTTTCCTGATGTTATTGGAGACTTCTGGAGACTCTGACATGAAAGCACGTATCGTTATTACTCTTCTCACCAGAGAGCGGGTGCTGCCGTGGGCTCCTGTCCCGTCCCAAAGCACTCACAGGCGGCCAGTCCGCGCGCAGCAGCCCCGCCCAGCTGCAGTCAGAACAGAAGATGTGCATCATTTTCTCACATTGCCATTGTCAGTTTTTTTCAATTGTCATTTTTTGGTCCGTTTAGATTGTTAATGTAGATTTTATACAAAAATGTTATGGTTAAAAATGTTCACTTGTTTACTGTGACTTGTACACTTAAAAAACTTTAAAAAGTAACTCCACCAGAGTGTCTCTTTGGGGTCACTTTTGCCGGTCCCAAGCCCAGATAAAGGAGAAGGTTTGGAATTGTGAAATAAAAAAAATCGACAGAAGAAAGTTCACTTGTAGTGCAAATGAGGCGATGGCGTCATTTAGCGACTTCTGGGACAGCCAATAGCTACTTTCCTTGCAAGAGTGCCCTAAACCCGGTCGAACCCCGTACCTTTGCACTCGCAGCGATCTTGTTGCGCAGCTGCCTCCTAGAGATTACGGCGACCTCCTTGCAAATCGTGGAAATCGTTAACAAGGTGGGTGTAGTTCTCAATTAACACCCGTACAGCCTTTTCACCGTTTTAGTCCTAACTCGACCCTGGAAATAATAAAAACGATAAAAAAAACACGGTTTGATGTTTCTCACTTTTCAGTTAAGCCGACCTCCTTTACTTTGCTTATATGCGTGTCTGTTTTCAACATGTTTACTATGAAACATAATAAATTGTAACAGATTCCGTGCAGGGAGAAAGAAATCAATGGAAAAAATGTACAAACTGACAACTGTTATGTAAATAGTAAAACTCGATGTTATACTTGCAGAAGCTACGGCTCGTTAGATACCACAACAACCGAAATAAACGCTACGTAAACCATTAAATTACATCATAAAATTAAAACGTAAATAAAAAATATCAAAACGCTCTTTGGAAGTTAGATGACGGGCGGAGAGCTCGTCGCTCTCTCCAGCTACACATTCACACGTTATGAAATAGCAAAGTCATCCAATATGGCTTCATGTCGGCAAACATCATCCTTTACACTGCGGCAGTACAGACCGGAGTCTGAGGACTGAACCAGATTTGGGGAGAAGCGAAGCCACCATCACCTACCAGGTTAAATGGGCCTGATGGTTTCCGGCAGACAAGCGGCCGGCGCGCGACACTGAACACGCCCAAGCAGCTCACTGCGCATCATAGTGCGCTTGGATTTTTTAATGAATTACTCTTTACATTTAATTTGGATTCCACTCAGATTTACTACTCACGTTAGCATGTATGTCATGTTAAATATTAAATATACTGCAACAAAAAAATACACAGGCCCACAATGGTACTTTTAATAAAAATTGCAATTCCAGGCCTATATGCTCCTAGTTGGCCTTATTCAGCCATGGGCTATGGTAATTGTCAGATTCAATCCAAACCTTAGGTCAGTAGTTAAAGCTAGGCATCATTGTGCCTCCATAACACAGTGGCTTCATTATTTTAATAGAGTAAACATTCTAATACAAATTGTATACAGGATGACATTTACAGCTCATCAGCTGCTGTGACAGGCCCTTTCTACATTTACAATGTTACATGAAATTAGTGTTGAGAACGAGGGCATAACTTTGGGTTCAGGTCTCCACCCATTTAAGGGGGTCCTGGGGTTGTATTGGCTGGTTTTGAATATTGGGGTTCGGGGTTACAACCCCCCACCCACCCCATAATTTACATCCATGACTGAGAAGTGCTTAGAACAAGTGACAAAGCAACATCTGTCAGTTGACCAATATGTCTAGGTCAGTTTATCAAAAAAAATTACCAGTAATTAAGATACAAACATGACGTAAAGCCCAAAATTCTGCCAGTATTACTGCCGACTTTCGGCTGGTTACATTGTAGAAAAAGTTACTAGTTAAACCAGTAAGCACCAGTAAGTGATGTTAAAATTGTGGCATCAGATGCATTTAGTCACCAAGTAAAAAAACAAAACAAAAAAAACCACAGCGAGTGAGTGAGTCCAAATCAGCTGAAGTATTATGGGTCAGGGAGACTGCTGTTAGGGAGACAAACACAGAGCTCTCTGCAGCCTGGGGGGTCTGTGATGCATCGTGCACCTATCCAGAAAAAGAAACCCAAACTCATTAAACGTTAAGTTTTTTTATTTTACATAAAAAAGGGTGCAAACTTTAAGTCTCCCATTGAGATTCCATCTGTGGTGGGAATTAAAAAGTGGAATCCAGAATTGCAACAATTAACATGAAGCCTCTGGAAAATTGGTAGGAGAGAAAATGTGGAGCCACGGTCCAGACTCCTTGGCACTGCCGCTCCCTCCCGGTTCCGGGATTAATCACACAGACGCATTTCAGGCAAAAGGAATCACCTTCTGTATGACTAACACCCACAATGCATTTAGAAGGCTTCATAATTCCATAGAATCCTCCGCTATGTACAAATCTGCTTCCCACATAACAAGCAAGAGGGTGGTGGTTCAGAAGGCTGCACAAGTGATCATATGCACACAAAGACGCGTGTATACGTAAGGGGGGAAAGGGAAGGCGATGATAAAAAATATATACAGCTTGTTTCTAAATGCCCCTCCCCTTTCAGAATGTTAGACAATTCAGTATGGGGAAGCTAGAGCAACAACCCAATCTCTTGAGAATTTGAACATTATTTTGACACACAAAAAAGAAACAGGGAAAAATATCCAGCTTCTCTGGAGAGCGTGCAGTGACACGGGAGGCTGGGCTGAGGGTCAGAGTGCAGGAACGTGCTTTAGAAATAAAGGGGTAAAGCATGGAGTGAGGGAGTGGCAGGGCCATCGGCCCGGGCACGGTGACGGCTAGCCAGCCGCAGAGCAGTGACGGGCTCCAAACTGCAGGATCTTCAGAAAATCCACATCACACTCATTCAGAAAATAAGGCTCAAGGTGAAGACCCCATATTCAAATAACCATGCTGCAAAGGCTTTGAGTCCTCAAAAGATTGTAATAGGTTTAAAAAAAAAAAAAAAAACTATTATTAAAAAAGTGGGGAAACCTTAAGAGTGACTCTAAACTGTGGACAATCAGTTAACGTGTTTATTTACATCTGAGTAGTTTACTCAAAAAAACAAAAAGCAAAAATGCCAAAATGCCAAAATAAATCGCTGTTAAAGGGGAATTAAAATAGAGGAAAGCAGTCTGACCATTTCCGGACATCACATTTTCACGGACAGCTTGGGGCTTGAGGGCTGCCCTGACATCAATGGGGGCAGCGCAGGCAGGCACCAAGAACAGAAAATACAAAAGAGCATTTTTAATTCCACCAAAATCCTCTACCCAAATGCATCATTATACAGTCATAGGAATCATTAAAAGAAAATACATAGAAAAGACCCAAGATACTGGAAGAGAAACACTTTAGCCATTTCAGTGCCGGAGCTGGTTGGTCAGTCCCTCCAGCACTGTACAATACAGATAAAAAAAATAGGAAGATTGACGAGTCAGCAGCCGAACCCAGAACATGATGAGTCACAGTGCAGCACAGCTAGACCAATGGAAACTGACACACTGACACAAAAGCTGGCAAAGTCATCGCTCACGATTGCCACACGCACGGCCCCTAGGATCCATGCGAGATGCTGAGATGCCCTCCTCCGCCTTACATAACGATGAGACCGACTGCGGATTCTCATATCAGGCCCGCTGCCCTGCGCAGGCACGGGAGACAGAACCAACAGGCCGAGCACACGGCATCGGGGCTAATCCTGGCTCAGAACTGCCCCATGCAGGGCAGGGAGAGGCAGATAAGGGATGCCAGTCACATGACATGGCTCACTCATGGCTACATGTCAGAAGAATTTGCTTTGCCATTTACCTAACCATATGACGGCTGCAGGAAAAAGGAAACCTTTTTTGTATTCAAGTACATCGATGTCCATCATTCTGAGGCCTACAAATTACATAGTGAAGGGAAAAGCCAGACACACAAACTGGGCACAGAAACAAACAGCACTGTACCCCACTGTACTTTATGGATATGAAGATATTCACATCAAGCCCTTGGTAGGAGCCTCACTGTCATCGTGCAATGCACACAGAATCAACCACAGAGTGCAGGGTGCACCCCCACCCATCATAACCGGGGGGGGGGATTTTCAGACCAGAGTGGTGTTTTATTACACAAATTAATTTAAACCATTATGTGCACAAGCACAAGGGAACACAGGATGTGCCAGTGTATATTAACATTAAATCACAAAAAGCTATTTCAGAAATAAGGCAACAGAAAAGACATTGCATAATCACTAAAAGGAAATTAAGGTTTTGTTTAAATTTCACGTTGCAGATGCAACTCAGATCTTGACATGGACAGTACAGTATAAATCAGTACATGACTGGCAAATTCACTGGTAACATCAGTTAAAAAATGTAGTGCATTCAGAATTCATTCCCAAACCTGCATGGCTATTTGGATAAATTAAAAAATACAGTATATTTCAAGTTCACATTAAGTATACGTGATGGAATAAGAACACAATAAAAAAAAATAAAAGCATGACAACCCCAGTCAAAGCAGCAAACAGGCAGGTAGGCATGGACTGACGAAAGCAAGGCAAGAGTTTCACCTCTCGTAACTTCACGCAAAGCACAGCTCAGTCAGTCTAGAGAAGAAAGAACTGGAAGGGGTAGAACAGGGAGTTTAATCTGCAGCAAATATATTTCAATTCAATAAACCTGTTAGCTATTGCATTTCAAACAAACAAGGAGAACTTCTACCTGACAGCTGTGTTACAGTAAGGAAATGGAAATAAGCCAGGAGATGCTGTTCGATCTGTGAACTCTGATGAGGTGCTTTGTGAAGCTTCTCGGTGTCTACAGACTCTACACTCTGGGTGCCGTTCTGCTCCTAAGCTCGGACGGCGTGCTGCAGACTGAGGGTACAGACTCTCGGGGGACTTCTGATGAAGTCGGCCAAATGCTCTGCTCAATGGTGATCAGGTTAAGGCATCAAACAGCAGAGCTCCCGACTACGAACCCGTGCCCCCCCCCCATCGGTATGTGACTCGCCAACTTCAAAGAAGGACGAGTGATGGCATGAGAAGGCGGTCTGGGACACCCCCACCGCAGTAGGACAGGAAGCCGGATGACACACAGCACAGATTCACAGGAATCTGTGTGGCAAACACCGTGTGATCGGCCATGACCAGAGAAAATCATGATGCTTCACAATGAGGATGTAAAAATGTCCGCAGCGCGTCAGTCAGTCACTGAAACCCGGCCTTATTGTGCTGGCTAAGTATTGCAATTGCCTGGATGTCTGAGGGAGGTATAAGAGGCTAGGAGAATAGAGTAAAATAAGAGGGGGGGTGGTAATATTGTTCCTTCTCGACCAGTCGAGTTTTACATGCCATTAAATGTACAGAGCTCAAGGCGGCAGGACTAGCCCGTCGCTGGTAGAGATGAGGCTCAGGTGCTGCTCATCAGTAAGCAGTGAACAGTCCAACCACCGGGGCGGCGCTCCCTCCGGCTGGGTGGGTGGGGCATTGACCTTTTGCTTACATAGTCTGGTTCCTGCCCCTGCTGCCCAGCTTTTAAAGAGAAGGTGGGACAGTAAAAAGCTCCGGGCGTTAGTGGCCCCTGTCAGAAACATGACTCAGAGGAGCAGTGACCCTCTGCATTTCAAGTTAGACAATCCTTTCCCACGGACTGGTGCAGAGGCCACGAAAGAGTCACGCCACGAGAGACAAATCCTGATGCCCGATTCTTTTTCCCTTCACCCAGAAGTTTACAAACAGCCCTGACGGAGGCTGATATCACCCGGAGGTTCAGCTACATGTTCAGCATTACAGGTCAGCCTGCGGGATACATGTCAGTTAGAGGCATCACGATCGATCACTATCTGGCAGAGCACAGGTCAGATTAACAAACTGAACACAGACAGAGGAAAATGAAAACCCAAAACGCGGCATCTCCCTGGAGTCGCGTGTCATACACACTTACGCACTGTCAGAGGTATAGGCAGGGCAATAACGCAATAAAGCAAAGCCAATAACATCTATACTAATCCAAGAGCTCCCCCTGCTGGCTGGATGACCGGATGCCCCCCCCCCTCCAATGTGGGTCCAAAAGTGGATAGTGAGCAGATTGACTACCAGTGTGTTACCATTCACAAGCACTTCCAAATAAGGAAGGCGTGAACCTAGACAGGGTGGGGGGGGGGAGTGCAGAACAGCAGGTTAATAAGTGCAAAGCTGCCCGGAATGTCCGTGGTCTCATCTTCATCCAGCTAGACTCAGGTCTAAGACAGTTCGTAACAAAAATGCTCCAGGAGGATCCAGAGAGAAGTAAAATAGCAAAATAAAAAGAGCAGACTACACGTGCACTAGGCAGGTCTGCGGAGTCCCGCTCTCTGTTTCTGCTTGAGCTCCTCCCCATGTCGATACGTCGCTGCCGGGCTCCTGGAGAAGTGACCTGGCGGGATGACACTCTGCACACGGCGTCACTTATGCCGCTGGGAATTCTTCTTCCGTTTCCGCCTGAAGAAACAGCAGCACCTGAGAGGGGGATGGAAGGAGAGACCAAGAAAACTTACTCTGACAGCGGTCCCGGACAAGCTGAAGCCGCACTGGGCAGAGATCGTTAAAGCACAATCGAAGGACACATCAGGGAAGGGAGCATCGCCATCAAGCGGCACGATGAGACACAGAGATTCACCTCCTTTTACTGCTAACTTAACATCACCGCCCGGTTCAGCAGTGTTAACATAAATAGACACCTACCTTTGTCATATGTTAGTTTTCTGTTCCTATCTCTTATGTTAAACAGGTCGGTGCCAACCCGGGTCTTAAATCAGCCATAAAATACCCTCAAAACAATTATCATCCAGTTTGTTTCTTACCTCTTGGTTACCTTGTTAGGCTTCCTTACCCATGAAAAGATTGGTTTTAGTATTTTTGGTGTGGTTTTCTGGACCTTTCTTTTGATAGCATACCTCTCGTTTTCAATAAAAAAAAAAATAATGGTAAAATAAACCTCAAGAGAATTATATAAATAAATTGAATTGGTCTTATCTTGTCTTACATGTATGGCATGCCTTGCCTAGTGAATTTTTTTAAAATTTATTTTGTTTAAATAGAGGTTCCAGACAAAGTCAAAAAGCCTTGATGCAGTACACAAATCTATGTGGTACTTTTATGCATTGTAAACTTACAAACGGGTCAGTGCCGACCCGAACATGACAGCAAGGTTAACCAACAGTAGAGCTTCATGATGAGCAGAAGGGGACTGGATCACGTCAATGCAGGCAAACACACCAAGTAACAGGACGCCTCAGCACAACAAGCAGCCTGTGCTGTGAGGACATCCAGATGACATCAAAGAGGGAGGTGGGGGCGGGACAGGGATATCACCCCCGTCTGGGAACGTTTTAAATTTCCAGTAAACAGAAATCAATAGCACATGTCAAAATAACCAAAACCTAAGAGTTAAAACAGGCAGGCAGTGGTATGGACCTGACATGACGAACAGAAGAGCATGCAGTGGTGAGAGAACAGCACCAGACTGACACAGCAGGAAAAGACCTCTGAAGGTTTCTGAGACCATCAAGTGCAGCTGGGTGTATGGAATTCTCAGCGCGACCCTCAAGCAGGGACTGTACAAGTATCATGCGGTGGCTCGACTGACCAAAAAGGTCACCTTACCCAGGTTTAAAGCCCTTATGTTTTGTTAACAAAAACACATTGGAGAGGTGTGAAGGCAGCATCTTTCAGGATCAGTGAGCACTCTACATTAACATGCTGGCATCCTCTCACTATCTGAGCAAACCTGCTGATCATTTTCATCAGTTTGGTTGTTTTAAAGTAAGAACAGTCAGTGTGATGTTCAGCTCCACTTAGCAGTCACACAGCCCCTTATCCATATGGGCCAGACTGTTCCATTTCAGAGAAAGGAACTGCAAGGTTAGTCTCCAACTCACGCCAGCTTTACCCTTGAAGCAAAACATCTCACTGCTGTTAAAAAAAAGATGATTAAAAAACTGGAACTATGATAGTTGCATGAGATGAAAGCGTCTGCTGTTAAATGAGCAGCGATCAGACACTAAGTCGCCATATCAAAGCTGTGGGCACTGGCACCAACAAATTTAGCCTTGCGTTATGGAAAACGTGGGAGGGCAAGTATGAAAGGGATTAACTGTCATCTTTCAAAAGAAAATCTCTGCAGCACTAAGGAGGAAAAGCGTGCCAGTCAGCTTAATTTCAAGCTGGAGATCTACTGTGAGTATTTTTAAAAACGTGTAATTCAGAGAGTCTGGTCTGGTCCACTCCCCTTACGTTTCAATGTGGACTGTAGAGAGAGAGACTCACCACAGGTTGAGCATTTTCACGCAGCTACAGAGAGTGTAAAGAGAAAAGACAGAGATTAATACACAGTGGTGAGGTGGAGGGTCAACCCTCATGCCAGGGAAGTTCATTGGGGGTATGGGGTGGGGGGTGGGGGGGGTGAAGGACTGGTCCAGGGCACCGGTCAGGGGAAAACACAGCGGCAGCTGACATAATGCTGGGCACAGCTAACTGCTAACTGAAGCAGATACTCATCGCCAACAGCCTACAGATAAAGGGGAAGCCAGCTGAAGGAGTGTACTGAGCTAGGCATCCTGACTGAGAGCTAAAGTATGAAGTATGGCAGCCTAGTGGAGACACACTGCCCAGAGGTGCCACTGACTGCAGCGGGTTCCTGTCCTCCCCTGATGACCAATCCCATGAGACTTTAGAAGTCATGTGACTGTACTGAAGACAGCTATGCAGGCTAGAGCACTGATACAGCTTTAACGTGTAGAACTAGAAAGCTCAACTGACACTTGTCGCTCATAATCATTACAGGGCAAAAAACAACCCGTGACACACATCACATAAAACTACCTTACTGGCAGCCAAATCAGGAACGGTTACCTGCTGTTGCAGGAGATGAAAAGAGCAGAACCTACAGCTACAATGTCTGTTATGGGTTTAAAAATGAAAACAGGGACATTACTATACCCTGGATGAGTCCATCTAGATATTAAACAAGGGGATGAGGAATTCTCACACACACACGCCCACACATGCTCTTTCTGGGTGGCTGCAGTCAAACACACTGTATACACTCCATCACTGTATACACACTGCAATGGGCAGCATTCTGTCCAGCATTTAACAGCAATCCTTCATCTTTCAGTCAGGTGTTATTCTGAACCATTCAGAGGAACAAGTGACTACAGAGTGCTTTCAATGTTCTCCACTGTGCTGCAGTGTGACTCACTTTGACAGTGACAGTCACCGTCAGTCCGTCTCAGAGTGGCTCCCGTAGTGTCATGATAAGGAAAGCACAGGGGGACACACTGCACAGAGTCACAGCCAGTCAGAATGACAGAGAGGCTTCCATAGTGTCCTCCAGTCAGTATCAGGGCGGCTCCTTTAGTGTCATGATAAGGAAAGCACAGAGTCACGCACTGCACAGTCACCTCCAGTCAGTGTCAGAGGGGCTCCTGTTGTGTCATCAGAAAACAGTCATCAGAAAAGGAGGAGCAAGAAAATGCAAGCAAGCACCTCACACAGACTCACACGCGCGCACACACACGCGGAAAGCGGGGAGGTGCAGAACGCCCTCAGGGTCATTCGGCGGGATTCTCACGCACTTGGCCTCGTCCACCACCTCCACCTCGGCCTGGGCCGCAATCGGGGCATTCGAGTGAGCTGCCAGCGGGTCATCGGCGTTCAGCTCCCCGTTGGTCGAGCTGACCACCTGAAAGAGACAGACAGAGAAAGGAGATGCGCAGATCTGTCAGAATGCAGCGTTGCGGTGGGAGGGGAGTCAGGTGGATGAGAAGCCTCTCAGAGCCTCACACACAGGCCACGCTGTCTGCCTGTCGGACTACAGGCTACATATAACTCTGGCTGGTGTGTCCCTCTCTCCTGACGGACTGCAGGGAAACAAGCACAACCCAGAGGGGGCTGCTCTTTGGGAAGATGCCCTGGGACTGAACTGCGTTTAAGGACATATGAAGCGTCTTCTGTATCTAGTGAGCCTTCTACTCCATCTACATGTAAAAGCTTCCTCACCTCTTTTTTAACCTGAGGTCAAAACACAGGCTAGAGTATTAATATGGGGGTTGAGTGGACAAGGGAGCCTTTGCAGATACTTACAAAGATTGGCTGCGAGACAAACACAGATCACGTGAAGGGCAGCTGGAGATGGGGCTGTACCTGGACGGATCCCCCGTGCCTGTCCGCTGCTAGGTGGGAGGTCAGGTACGAGGAATTTGTCTGCCGATTGGGCTGGACCTCCCACGCTCCTCGGCGGTCAGAAGCTGCCGTCTGCTGGGGGTGGGGTGGGGGCGTGGCCGAGCGCGTGCGTGCCAGAGGGAGGCGGGCCCGAGTGCACGGTAGCGGGTCAGGGGAGACATGCACCGCCGCGCGGAAAGGAAGACGACACAAACAGAAAAGAAAGAGAGCCCAGGCAAAGCGAGGGAAACAGTTAGTGAGGGAGAGCAAACAATCCGTAAAATAAACCAATGAAAACGGGGCTGAAGGAAAAATAAAACAGCTTTATAACAAAGATGCAGAAACACACCTGAGCCATGCACAATACTGCAGGCAGCCGGACTCAAGAGTCACTGCTAAAGTATGGCGTCATATCAAGGCATCCTGGTCATACACCTCTAGCACCCCCGTATGTCCTAGTCCCCGGAGCACGTCCCCATCATATACCCCTAACGTGCCCATATACCCTGGCCCAGATCGCGTGCCCATCATACACCCCCTAACGCCCCAGTACGTCCAGGCCCAGACCACATCCCCATCATACACCCCTAATGCCCCAGTACGTCCTGGCCCAGAGCGCGTCCCAATCATACACCCCTAACGCCCCAGTACGTCCTGGCCCAGTGCGCATCCCAATCATACACCCCTAACGCCCCAGTACGTCCTGGCCCAGTGCGCGTCCCCATCATACACCCCTAACGCCCCAGTACGTCCTGGCCCAGTGCGCGTCCCCATCATACACCCCTAACGTCCCAGTACGTCCTGGCCCAGTGCGCGTCCCCATCATACACCCCTAACGCCCCAGTACGTCCTGGCCCAGAGCGCGTCCCCATCATACACCCCTAACGCCCCAGTACGTCCTGGCCCAGGGCGTGTCCAGTAATGGCTATGGGTGTCTGTCTGATTCTTCACCCTGTGGAAGTATAGCTGTGATGGAGATGCTCCTCCAAGCACACAAGGACAAGAGGGGGTCCAAACCCAAAGGGCGCGGGACTGGAGGCAACGGCATCACCATCCTGAACCGCTTATCCAGAGAAGCCTTGCCTTTGACTGTCAAGGTGACGGGAAGCCATGCAGTTCTGTGGCCGTGTGCGTGGAAGAGGCAGAACCACAGGCATTCTGGGTAGTGGTGGGGCAGTGCAGAATGCAGGGACTGCTACAGGGGCTAGCGGTCCTTAACTGCTCTGAGCGGCAAGGACAAAGATCCTCAAAGGAAGGAACTGGTGTTGCATACAACACGTTCCACAAGGCAGGCTAGATGTATAATATAACAAAAAAGTAATGAAATGGACCGATACACTGTCACCGGATTGGCTGAGGGTACGAGCCTCAGGTCAGCGCCGACACGACTGCGGCGGATTTTCACAAAGGTCCATGTGAAATAAGTCCACATGTCCGGGCGGGGGGCATGTCTCTCCCACAGAGCCGTGCTGGAGGGGGAGCTCACCTGGTTCCGCAGTGGCTGCTGCTGGGACGGCCGCTCCCTGTGTGCGTGGCTCTCTCTGGTGATGGCGGACGCCCCGGAATCCACATGGACGGACCCCACCGGCGTGGGCTGGGGGGTGATGGGGAGCCACACAATGAAAATATAATGAGAAAGCAATACCTTCTTCAATAGTAACATAAAATGCTTCAAGAAGCACAGGCTGGACACGTTCATTCCTCTGCATTCATTCAGAAGCTGAGTGTGACTGTGTGATTCTGAAAGTTTGCGTGATTATTTGGACTGACTGGAGCTTAATCACAGACTCAGGTGTGACTGACAGCTCTGTGCCTCCCCGGCCCCCTCCAGCAGGGGCGGCTGATGGGTCCAACTGCCCGCCACATTTCGCCGTGCCTGGATACTCACAATCTGTCTGCCCACCCAGTCGTAGATGTAGTCGAAGGTGTATCCCTTCCGCTCAAACAGTTCGGTGAAAAGCTTCCTCAGGTACTCGTAGTCAGGCTTCTCGAAGAAATCCAGCCGCCTCACGTATTGCAGGTATGTCGCCATCTCCTCTGCGGAAGCCAGCAGATGCCAGATGAGCATCGACCCACAGAGTAGATGCTGCCTACCCCAGACGGCCCACTGCAGCCAGCCCAGATAGAGCCGCCCACACCACCGGGATAAAAGCTGCGAGATCCACCACGAGGGGGACGGGAGTGAGCTCTGAGCCAGGCACGGGGTCAGGGATCATCTGCGAGATAACGGCCACACTGGGCGGGGAAGCTGACAGAGCGGTGACAGTACCAGGGAAGCTCTCACAGAGAACCTCGATGGGCGTGTTGCGCTTCGTGTCTCCAATCTTCTGGTATCGCTCCTTCAAGGTGTCTGCCTGCAGGGTGAGAGGGAACCCAGGGAGGGATGAGACAGAGAGAGGGAGCCTGGGGAAGGGCGAGATGGCGAGGGGGAAACCAGGAAGGGGTGAGACAGCGAAGGGGTGAGACGGCGAGGGGGAAACCAGGAAGGGGTGAGACAGCGAAGGAAAAACCGGGAAGGGGTGAGACGTCTCCACACAAATGTTGGAAGAGCAATCAGCCACCTGTGCACAACATACCTTGAGGCCCTGCCAAGGGAGACTGCCTCGGAGGAAGTACATGAACATGTGACCCAGAGCTTCCAGGTCGTCTCGCCGACTCTGCTCTGAAAGGTACAGCATTTGGGAGGTTCACCCACAATGCCAGTAACACGTTCACCTGGGATGTGACACTCTACTCCATGCCGGAATATTGTGAGATATAATTATTATTCATTACAGAGCTATTTTAATTAAATTTAGATGGACCTGAATAACATAAAAGTGGCATACTGTTCATTCATTTGCACAGGAAAAGTGAAAAACTGACCCTAGCACTGAAATAAAGTTATTAAAAGAAATGCAAATATTTTCTATGACCTTCGATTCACATGTGCTTATCTCACTTTCTGGTTTCACATGTCTCATAAGCTCGCTCAAGTTGTTACACTAAAGCTACCAAAGTATGGGGGGAATATCACTCCTGGTTGATGACTGTGTTTGAGCCATACAGTACAACTTAACTACACATCACTTACTGAAAGCCAGTCTGAGTAACAAGCAATGATGGGTAGAGAATGACAACACAGGAATCCCATCCAAATACACAGAGCAGCACTGATAACACACCCGGCTAAAGAGGCTACAAGAACCTGAGGGTGCAGACAAGCAGCTACTAAGATCTCACTTAAGAACTTGGAGAACTGACCATGACGCCAGCAGCCATCTCCGGTCCACAATTCCAACAAGGATCCCACGTCACCAGTCCATCTGTACCGTCTCCCAGCAGAACCAGTTACAGAGATGTTTTAAATGGACTTCAAAGAGACAACTACTACTGTATCTTGCCACTGGGCTGATGAAGGTGGTTTACAAATTGCTGGAGAACAGACGGATGCAGAGGGTGAGGGCACCGCGGCGAACGTACCTTTGCCCAGGTGCGTGTTGATGGACATGTAGCGGGCTGTCCCGGTCAGGCTCTTGTGCTCCCGGTAGGGGATGTGTTTTTTGGTCTCGGGGTCGACATATTCCTTGGCCAGGCCGAAGTCGATGATGTGGATGATGTGTTCCTTCTTGTTGCCCTGCCGGCCGATGAGGAAGTTCTCTGGCTTCACGTCCCTGTAGATGAGGTTCTTGGAGTGCACATACTCCATCCGGGAGATCTGACAGGGCGGGCAGGAGGCCATCAGGGAAGAACCGTGATGTGTGCATCGTCACGAACATACATGACCATCAGCTGCCACAGCTGGTCTACATGTTTTGAAGTCTTTACTTTTCATATATTTATAATATTTATATTATTAATAGCCCAAAGGAGGGGCCAATTTACGCAGTCAGGAGGAGATTAGCATTTTAGGAGGGTGGTGAACATTAAGCCTGATGTTGAGGAAGAGAAAAAACGTGAACGGAGCAGGACTGTGGGCAAGCACCAACCAGCTGGATGGCGATCATCAGGACAGTCTTGAGAGAGAAAGTCCTGTCACACAGGTCGAAGAGGTCCTCCAAACTGGGCCCCAGCAGTTCTAGCACCATGGCGTTGTACTTCCCACACGGACCGAAGTAGAATACCTGGGGCAGGCCCTCTGCTGGTGGGCAGGGGGAGAGCAAGTCAGCGAGCCGGGCCAAAAGGCAACGGTAAACATTGGAGGCACAACGTGGTGCGGACAGCCCTAAGCCTTTCCTGAGAGGCGGGTTAGGCCACCTCTGACGTGCCCTTCATATGTGCTCATCCTGCTGGCAGAGGCTGCAGAGGAACTACACTGTCATTTATTTTGGTTCATCACAGACTGCCAGAATCTCTGCGGCAAATGTAAAACTGCATTACAGTATTTATGGAAATAACACGAGTCAGTAAACTGACACCCAGAAGCATTTAATGCAAAACTGATAGAAAATCACACTAGATACCAGGGTACTGATCAGCATGCAGGCTGTGCAAGCAAATTAAAATATGAATAGCTGCTAAAAATGAGAAATGTTCCAAATTAATTTTGCCATTTTTAACAGGCCCGTAGTTGGCTTTTTGCTGCCACTAGGTGGCAGTGCTTGTACTGCATAAAAGGAGAGAAGCAAGGAAAAAAAAAAAAGAGTGCAGACTTTGAAGGCAATGGCAAGGAGTTGCTCCACTCAAAGCAGAAACTTTAAACACCAAAATAGTTCATTTAAATATATAGAGAAAAACAAAAGCAACCAGTCAGTTACAGTCCATCAAACTCCAGCACAGGGGTCACATGGCAAAGGTTACCTTCCTCAGAGTTTGAGCACAAAAGGCTTGAAGAAGGACACACATACCGACACAACACTCAGAGACAGTCACTATCAGGAATCACACAACAGTGTGTTTCCTCCCATCAATAAAGACATTACAGAGCAAAGTGCAGCAAGACAGGCAGAACACTATAAAAAACAAGCCGAGCCAGCTACAGCGGCCTGCTCCTTCCAGCGCATTCTAAACAGGCGGCAGAAAATGACACGAAATAAGGAGAAAGGTGCCCGCAGATGGCTGGCAGTGCCGTCACTCCCAGCTTCTGTGCACCCATTAGACACCATCTG
>JAOYFF010000007.1:649399-661539 GCA_025773925.1 Cryptomyrus ogoouensis | reverse complement strand
ATGAAAATAAAGAAAACACATTGAATGAGAAGGTGTGTCCAAACTTTTGGCCTGTACTGTATATATATATATATATATATATATATATATACATCCTACATAAAAAAAATCATTGTTGTTAATTTTACACTTCACAAGATAAGATGCATATATAATGTCTATCTGGGTTCAAATCTCTGGATTCCATCTGTGGGGAGTTCGCATGTTCTCCCCTTGTTGTTGTGGGGTTTCCTCCAGGTACTCCATTTTCCCCATCCCAGGTTGTTCCCTGCCTTTCACCCGTAGTCTTCGGGATAGGCTCCGGACCCCTGCAACCCTGAATAGGACAAGTGTTTTCAGACCTTTACAGACTCTGGGGGCCCAGCACTTCATAGGGGTCTCTGAACACCCAAGTTGACAGTTTGTCAGGGGGGCAAGAATTTCTAGTTCGTGTGTGTATCTGCTTTATAGAAAATAGTTTAAGGTGTATTTTCATAGTACTTTTGTTGTTGTTCTCTCTATGTAAGTATTTTTCCCCTACAGTTGTAGCTATTGATGTAAAATTGATATTTGATCTTATTTTAAGAGTTGGTCCATGATACAAATCAGTAGATGGTATAACATAAGATAATAACTATTACCAGTATGAAAATAAATGAACTTCAAAGCTGAAAATCTATTAAATTGTAGGATATAAGTAAAATTATCATTCTTATATCCATTGTCAGAATTTCCCAGCATTTAGTGAGGAATCTGAATTCCTCCCACTTGCAGTGTTGTTTACATTATTTTCTTGAACCTCACCAGGCTCTCCCTTCCCATAACCACCCACGTGTGGTATATTAGGTTTTCGCATAGATGTCAGTAAGACATCACCCAGTGGTAAATGTACAGCGTTAATACAAGTTAATACACTCTGTCTTTAAATGTAATTCAGCTAAGACTGGCTAGTTTAAAGTTGAGCGATGCTTCCAGAAGAGGGAGGCAGAAGCATAGCTTCCACCGTATTTCTGTAGAGAAGCTAAACAGTTAAAGGAGGGAACATTTAGTTATGCATCTTGATACATGAATATTGCATGACAAAACAAAAATATACATTCGACTACAAATTAATTTTCTATATACAATTTCAATAGGTGCCAGGGAGCAAGTCTGTCATAATGATTAAATACAGTAACAGAAAGTGCCGGCGACCGCGGGCACAGAGGTCCAACCCACTAACCCTAACCCTAACCCTAACCCCACTGTATGATCCTACTGCCTATAGGTTCATAAATATCTAAAACAACAGGCAGTACAAAGCAATACAAAAATACAAAAAGTCTATTGTAATGGTTATATGTTTATGACAGGAAGCAACCAAGATTTTAAGCAGCATTCAATTATTTTAGCTCACAGTCAGGTAAAGAGATTAAATAGCCATTCAAAATGGCTAGTTGTTTTTAGATATACAGTGCGGTTTAAAAAATCCGGAATTCTTTTCATTTAACCCTAGAAATAAACAAAGCTTTGGCATGGACTAATACATAGCAGCTTTTTGAAGTGGATTAGTGTGATGAAACTAAGTTTGAGTCTTATGGCAGTAGCAGAAGGTGGGGCTTGAAATGAGCCTCACCCACTGGCCAGAGATGAGTCATTTAGGTGAAGGGCGACTACAAAAGCCTGAACCCTAGTCTGTTAATAAAAAAGGACATGTCGGACTACATTTTTTACTGAACAAGCCCAGTTGGCCAGTAACATAGATTCTTAAGTTCCACCCCTGAGAGGGGTTTATGTAAGGAGACAAACAAAGGATAGATTGATTCCACAGGATAATGACCCTAAATAAGTTGCAAAGCTTTGCAAGAACTAAGAAAAGCAAGAAGCACTGACTGTCATGACCTTTTCACTACAGTCTCTGACATTAAAGCCACTGAACATTCATGGGGCAGTTGACAAACAGGAAAGCTGAGCATTTAGTGACATCACAAGATGATCTTTGGAACATTCTCAGATCATACTGGGGTAACGTCGATCAACTTTTTACACAACCTGGAGTGTATGCCAACTTGAGTGCACTCAAATCAAAATGGGAACATATCAAATATTCAAACATTCTGAAATTCACGTACATTTTTAAAGATTCAACATTTGACTGATATACTGACAGTGTCATTTGTAATAATAAACTTCATATTAAATTGGAAAAGAATGGAAAACAGAAGCATTTTGACTAGCGGTCTCAGATAATTTGGCTTTGCTATCATTATTCCAGTGCATATTACTGTTATGAAAAAGCCCTGCTTGCTGTTGGAGGTTTATGCTACTGTACTTCTCAGCCTTATATATTAACTGTATGTGTTTGTGATGTCTTGGCAGGGCCCCGTCTATGATTAAAAATGCCTGGTCAGGATCATGGGGGAGGGGCTATCCCAGGCAAAATAGAGCACTAGGTTGGGATGCCAGTCCATCACAGGGCACACACACACACCATGGGAAATGTAGAGATGCCAACCGACTTAAACTGCATATCTTTGGATAGTGGGAAGAAAACCATCCAGCGCAGGAAAAAAATGCAAAAATCAGAGGCAGGATTTCAATCCCCAACCCTGGAGATGCGACAGCATTACCAACTCAACCACCAGCATGGTGTTCACTTACAGCATATATGTGTGCATGTGACTGGGGGGGACCTGCTCCTGCTCAGACCTGTGAGGAAGCAGGCAGCCTCCCCAGGCTATGACAGCTTAAGCCGCTCTGAACCCCTGAGGAGACCCGATGTCAGCTGGGCTTTTTATATCGAGCTTATTTTATATAGAGACAATGTGTGCACAGTGGGCTGTATATTCATGTTTGTGGTGTTTTCTTAGTGACACACAGACTAATCTGTTTATTACCAGGGATGGGACATGTTCACTCAAGTATCGAATCAATTCCTGGCTAGAGTTATCCTAACCAATACACACATCCAGCATTTATAATATTAGCAACCAGCACTGTATCTCCTCTCCGTCTCCTTGTCCGTTCTTCCACTTTCTTCATTTCCATTACTACTGTTTTTTCAAGAGTCAAGGTTTATATTGTCAAATGTACCAAGTACAAAATGTACTATATACTGAAATACTTCCTTGCATGTCTCTGTGCAGCCTGACACTTAGATGATAATAGAAACAAGTATACAAGATGTAGCAGCAATTAAGACATAAATAAATGCAATGTAAACAGACAAAAATACATAAAATTGGCAGCAGTATTGATGTGTAGCAGCAACAAGATATAATAACAGAAATGATATAAATAAACAGATAGCGGCAGTGGTGATGTTGTGATAATAGAACATGAATCAAAATAAAAGTTATGGCAACAGTATAGACAGATACAACAGCAGTGTGGTAATAAAATGTACATAGGATGGCATGATGAAGAAACATGTGAGTATAAGTACAATGTCAGCAGTACAGCGGGGTGTGATAGTGGCAGTTTCTAGCCTTACTGCAGTGAGGAAGAAACTGTCTCTGAATCTGATAGTGAAAGTGTGGATGGACTTTTGCCGCTTGCCAGAGAGGAAGAGGGGGCAGAGTGTAAGTGCTAACTGCCTGGATTACCCCGTGCTATGACTTGCTTTCCTGAGCAATGAAGATGTCTTGGACTGCTGGAAGCTGTGTACCCACAATCCTCTGTGCTGTCTTAGCCACCCTCTGCAGCATCTTTCAGTCCTGTGTTGAGCAGCTGCCGTACCAGGATGTGATGCATCCTGTGAGGACGGACTCCACAGTGCCCCGTCCTGGCCTTCCTCAATGTCCTGAGGAAGCAGAGGCGTTGCTGAGCCTTCTTGTCCACAGCTGCAATGTGGTGTGACCATTTAAGGTCATGGGTGAGGGTGACCCTGAGGAACCTGAAGCTGTTGACCCGCTCCACAGCATCCTCACTGATGTAGATGGGACTGTGGAGAGTCACCTGCTTGCAGAAGTCCAAGATCAGCTCCTTGGTATTTGCTGATGTTGAGGGTGAGGCTGTTGTCCCAACACCACCCTTCCAGGTGCCTGACCTGCCTTAAATTGCATATCTTTGGATAGTGAAAAGAAAATCCATCTCATCGTCACTGAAATCAGACTGATGTTGGTGGCGTCTCCTGTCATTCATTCAGCTGAAATCATGTTTTCACCTTCCATTTCGCTATCTAAAATATAACAAATTATTATAGCTACTCTACCTCTAAAATTTATTGTAGACATTTATACTTCAATATGCAAGGTTTCCCAGCGTAATATCACTATAATGGTGTTACATTGTTACTACCATGACATTATACAGAAAATGTTAGCACATGCTTTCCGACATTTCATGCTTTTCTTTCTTGAAACCCCGACTTAAACTGTCTGGAGAAGGACATAGCTAGATTAGTGGTTAGTTTGGTATTACACATTGTAATGGCCTACCCTGTTACTGAATGTGGGCAGAGCTAAATGCTATGTTTCACTTGAAGGAAATCTTTGATCCTTCCGGACAGATGCTAAAATCATGGTTGCACAGCTTCCATTTTCACCTCCATAAACTCAGAAAGATAATTTCATTTTTACTTATTACACTGGGGAACGCATTTTTTGTTGAGTTAGATCTTACTTTTTTTTTTTTTACTAATTTTTGGGTGGTGAATCCAGAAATGACCCCATGTTTTTTGCTATCACATCCAGTTTTTACGATACAGGGTACCCTCTATAATTGTCAAAAAACATACAAATTTTACATACAATGAAAAAATAATGAAATAAACTGAATGTACTGTTTATTTTAATTTCTTTTGTTCATGCAAAGGATTTATTGTTACTCTATGACATTTTTTACAGTAAAACATTTGAAAATGAATCAGGTAAGCAGTTAAGGTAAAAATTTACGCCTATAGCTTTTCCTGGAGTGTTCAGTGTTAGGACAATCCCGCCGGATGCTCCAACAATAGTCAGCCATCATATGTACATCCCATCTACCCTGATACCGTCCTTCCATGACCTTCAGACCTTGGTGGAATCGTTCACCTTGCTCATCACTGACTACACCAAGGTTTTCCGGGAAGTTAGAAAGATGGCTATGCAGAAAATGCACCTTGATGCTCATATTGCAACCAAGCATTTTGTAGCTCTCCAAGAGTTTCTGGACAATTTCTGTGTAATTATTTGCTTGTGTGTTTCCAAGAAAGTCATTGACAATGGCTTTGAATGATAACCAAGCATTCTTTTCAACTCCTGACATCATCCTGATGAAATGATCATCTTTGATGAGCTGCTGAATCTGTGGACCATCAAACACACCGGCCTTGATTTTTTCAAATGACAGGCTAGGAAATGCCAAAATGAGGTACTTGAAACAGTCTTCTTCAGCTGGCAAAGTTTTAACAAACTGCTTCATCAGACCCAGTTTCATGTGCAGAGGCGGGAATATAATATTCTTTCTATCAACAAGTGGCTCATGTAGAATGTTTGGATCACCTGGTTTTAGGGCAGATCTTGGAGGCCAATTCCTTTCCACCAAATGCCTCTCATGAGCTCTGCTGTCCGACATGCACAGATAACAGGGATATTTGGTGTATTTACATTGCTGACCAAGAAGGAAAGATACAATTTTAAGGTCAACACAGATGACCCAATTGTGTTGGTGATATAACAAAAACTCAATGACTCTCTTTATGTCTGCATATTCTTCAAAAAGAGAAACTGAATGGCCAATTGGGACTGACCCAAATATATTGCCATTGTGAAGGACACATTTTAAGCTCCGCTTTGAGACCGGTGTGCTGACAAAACGTCCTACTTTATCAAAACATCATATCGTAGTGCTAATCGATAGCCCTAACCCCATCCCCCAAATACCCTTACCTTAACCCTAACCCCTAAAACCTAACCCTAATCCCAAGACGGTGGAACTGCACATGCGCAGAAAGGCTCGATAGCACGTCTCGATAGGTAGGATGTTTTGTCAGAACACCGGCACTGGGATTTCATTTTAATGAGCCACTGGGCGTATAGCCGATGGTAGACTAGGATACTCTATGTTACATTTATTTTTCTTGTTATATCCTTAAGTTTTCACTATACAAAAGTATGTAACTGAAATGACCTCCTGGCTCTCGCCAAACGATAGGTATACCAAATGGCATCTTATCACGTGTTCTCTTTGTCCACCTCCGTAAACCCTCAACACAGTTTGCACACCTTAGGATTTTAATCACCAAGTTTAACTTTGAAATGTGCCAAATAGGCTTGCTCTACAAATGTGCTGATGTTAGCCCTTTGTCTGGGAATGATGAAACTGCCACAGATATAACAAAATGAATCAGGGTTGTTTAGGCACTTACGACAGGAAACGGCAGAGCCAGACATGATCTGAAAGAAGGGAAATACGTGTGTAAGTAGAAAAATAGATTTTGCTTATTCACTACGTAGAGCAGCGCACGACCTCTGACCACACTGTCCTGCGTGTAAATGAATAGACAATACAAATCCACGCTACAGTAATCGCACTAATATAAGCGGCAAAGAAAAAAACCTGACGTGATAGAAGAAAACTAACTGCACTTTCAGAATCAGCATAG
Organism: Cryptomyrus ogoouensis; assembly: GCA_025773925.1. NCBI lineage: Eukaryota > Metazoa > Chordata > Actinopteri > Osteoglossiformes > Mormyridae > Cryptomyrus > Cryptomyrus ogoouensis. The sequence goes on along the minus strand of JAOYFF010000007.1, from coordinate 654,995 downwards.
TTATTTTAGTGTAAATAAGTTTAAAAAATTGAAGTCAACAAAAATTTATTCAAAATTGCTCCCCCGTGACGTGACAGAATTTCGGTGTCTGCACCTCGCTGTCTTCTGTTTGTCTTCAGTTCCGGGGTTTGTGTAAAGGACCCGAGCAGGCCCCCTAGGGGCTGCCTATAAGTAGCGCCTGATCAGCGAAGTGCAGCTGCAACTTTAGCGCTATATTGGGAGAAACCATTTGATTCTTTCATTTATAACTAACTCTGATTACACGTTTTTTCATTTATATTAACAAAATATGCATGTGGGAGGCATGGCACGTATAATTTGTAATTGATTATTGTAAAGTCGAACGTTCTGGGCAGGGTCTTAGGTAGGCCTACAAGGCCTGCAACTTTCTTTTGAATAACTGTGGACAGGGCTGCTGTGTTGTGAAGCGTGACACTCTTAATTGTAATTTGTATATTTTGCAAATATCTTATCGTTCTCTAATCTTCTAAATGCATCTGCACCTGGTCTGTACAGAATTTTTATTTATTTTGCCACAGGTAATTCTAAGTAGACACAATCAGGATACATGCTGTTTTCAAGGACAGCATAGGGCACAAAGTAAGGAAACACCACAGAGCACACACGTAATGCTATTGGCTTCTGAAATTTAAGTATATTTTTCATGTCACTTAGTCTGAATGTCTGAAAAAGAATAGCACAATATAGATTGTGTTAGATGTACTTAAAATATTTTAAGTGAAATACTTATTTTTAAATCAAATGTGTTTTTGTTCTGCACTAAAATTTCTTTCAGATGCGCAGATTGGCGCCCCACCCAGAGTTATTCCCTGCCTTGCCCGTAACGAACCTGAATAGGACAGAAAATATATGATTGGGTGGATGGATGGATCTTTTTAAGATTTAACACCTGACGGAAAAACTCTGAAGCAGCAGGAAGTCATCTTGCTACCTGTATTGCTACAGAATGGTCACCTCTTCATTGCAACTGTGTCAAATCATAGTTTTAATTTGGAGAATTTATTTTTGAAAATGACCCTATTTAAATGCTTGCAGATTCACAGATTAACTGCATGTCTCAAGAATTATTTAAGGATTGTGGTAAAACTTCACTTAGTATTAAATACTTAGTATTAACTTCTTACTACTTTAGTACAAATCATGAACAAATGTAGTCGCTACCTGAAATGTAAGATGCGTCACGATTCATTAATGATGAACAAACATGAGATCAGTATGTCACTTGTGTTATTCATAATTCCTTTTCACAAGGATTTACAAAATTAACAGATATGGTAACAAATACAGTAACTAATTGGGAGGAAAGATGCATCATGATTTATTTATGATGAACAAACATGAGATCAGTATTTCACTTGTGTTAGTCCACAAAGGTTTACAGAATTAACAGATATAGTAACAAATACAGTAACTGTCTGGGATAAAATATGCGTAATGGTTCATTAATAACAACTTAACGTGATCAGTATTTAACTAAGACTTAGTTTTTGGTTAATTAATATATAAGTAATACTATATTATTTGTCAAATAAAATGTTACCAATAACCTAACGTCGACTTGAAGGCTGCGATCTGCTGCACGCCCTGCAGGCTGTAAACAGGCTTTCCGTCGGTCGTTCTCAGTCCCTCCCCGTTCTTCCCCGAAGTCCGTAGCACCTCCGCGTCGTCGCGGCGGTCGTGCCTCCTCTCTGTCCATGGTTCGGCTCTGCGACAGAAGGATGAAGCTGGGCTTTGCTGTAGCAGCCATCGTCGGTTCGGCGATGTTCCTGCTTTTCCCCAGCAGGTCAGAAGCCGACGAGAAAAAGAAAGGCCCGAAAGTCACGACGAAGGTAGGACTGCTGGGGGCTCGGTGATGCCATGAGCCGACTAACTAGAACGGGAGCTTCCTCGACGCTGAATGCAGCCTTAACGCATAATAATAGTAATTCTGTCGTTATGCTGAATGACTGTTAGCGGTTCGCCGGCCGCCGTAATGCTGCTTTCATTGATTTTAGCAACTGATCGCTGTATGGGAACATCGCTAGTCTATGACGGGTCCCGTCAATGTTAATACACGACATTAGGAATGTTTAATTGATGAAAATCATTACAAGATAAAATGCCAGTAAAATGTTGTCTTGCTGCCTGCTAGCGAAGTTCATATGAGAAAAAAAGAAATTCCATACTCCGATGTTACAGTATATCCGGATCCGGATAAATGTGCAAATAATAACAGAAAAGAGAGAGAGAAGTTCTTTCTAATGTGTGAGGATCAAGGTACCAACAAGTAATCAAATGTGATATGAGTCTTGGGCATTTAATATAATTATTTTCATGTTACTTTTGAATGCATTTCCATTTCTTCTAGGTTTATTTCGATATTAGAATCGGAGATGAGGACACAGGTCGAATTGTTATCGGCTTGTTTGGCAAAACTGTACCTAAAACAGTTGAAAACTTTGTTGCTTTGTCAACTGGAGAGGTATTCACACAGACCGCGCATGCTGAATTTCCAAAATGTACAATAGTTGTTAAAATAGGGAAATTGGGAAAATAAAACCCGTCCACCAATCAATTTTTCCAACAGAAAGGATTTGGTTACAAAGGCAGCAAGTTCCATCGTGTAATCAAGAACTTCATGATTCAAGGTGGGGATTTCAGTAGAGGAGATGGGACTGGAGGTTGGTATTGAGTCTATTTGTATATGTACCTGTATAGTACTTTGCTGTCTTGGGTCTCAAACAGATGCTTAGTCTTTTTAATGACTCAGCTGTTCAATCTTTCTAAAGGAAAGAGCATATTTGGAGGCCGTTTTCCTGACGAAAACTTCAAACTGAAACATTATGGCCCAGGCTGGTTGAGTATGGCCAATGCTGGGAAGGATACAAATGGGTCCCAGTTCTTCATCACCACCATCCAGACGTCTTGGCTCGATGGGAAGCATGTTGTCTTCGGCAAAATCCTGGAAGGCATGGTATGCTCTGATCCGAGTTCGGTTCCTGCATAACACTTAACTGAAAACAGCTGTTTGGGCAGGATGGATTATTTTCACACGTACTGTAACCCATGTTAACTGTTCACTTTCTTGCTACAGGATGTTGTGAGAAAAATCGAGGCGACAGAGACCGATGAAAGGGACAGGCCTGTTAAAGACGTGACTATTCATGATTCTGGCAAGATAGAAGTTGAAAAACCATTTGTTGTTGCAAAGGAATAGATTGATATGGAGACATGGGCCTGGCCATTTGGATCCTGGACTGTAGAGGCTTTATAACCAGGAGCCACCTGGTCACGGTCACCATTTGCCAAGGGACCCACGGTTCAGTAAGTGTTCTTCACACCAAGGCTGTTAGTGTTTGGCTCTGCATCGTTTACTGCAGCAGGGCACACTCCCAGAAATGGTCTTTATACTGAACCAACACCAATAAAGGAGTTTTTCTTTGTTTTTCCTTATTTAAGGCATTTAATCACCTGATCTATTCAACCGAATTCTTGACATAGAGTTGAAATGTACTCAAAGATTCAAATCAGCACAATTTAAGCATTGTTTGAGACAAAGAACTGCCTATTAATACTTACGTTAACTCCTTATTCAGAATGCTGTCTAAGGCATAGTCTCCTTGTCCAAACAATCCTGCACAGACTTCCTTGAGCATATTCCTATTGATAGGACAGGTAAAAGCAGCGATGTCAGCTCTTCAATGCCCTCTTGTGGATAAAAAAAATCCTATCCACAAATGCTTTAAGTTTGGGAAAAGTTACAATACATGCTAAGATAATATCATTAGATCTTTTTATCTAGAGCACAGCTTTAAAACATTAATTTACATGGTACAGTAGTATCTGTTTAAAGCATATTCATAAAGTATTTGTGCATAGATCAAAGAACAAAATTTTATAAGGTTCTCCACAAAAACTGCAATATGGAAAAATTCTTTGAAACCTGACGAAAATGTCAAAGACAGAAAAGCTTTATTTTTGAGATCTCTTTAAATGATATAGAAATACAGCAACTCTCTATCCTAAAGAGATATGAAGATGCCACAGCACACTAAAGGTCAGAACTACAAAGTAACATTTGTTTCTTCCACTTACCACCCAAAGGCTATAGATTTGAAAGGAGTGACGCCACCTTCCTTAAAACAACTTTATTTTCAACAGTGGCAATTGAAATAGTTTCATATTTTAAAGTTACATTTAACGTTTCACAACATCACTGTGGGATGCTTATAGGTCATACGCAACATAGCCACAAAACTATGTGAAAACTGAAGCATTGCATTCAAAAATAAGGGTTGGAATGCACGAAAAATGCCTGTTTGCTGGAATAACAAGGAAAAGACAACAGAATGGCATCCAAAGACCAATGATAGATCGGCAAACACTTCATCCAAAGACCAATGATAGATCGGCAAACACTTCATCCAAAGATCTGTGCCTTTTTTTAGACCAGCAAACAAAAACCTCATGTATCTTCCAATGGTACAAGCAAACTGCTTAACTACAGTAAAAATCACTTAAGATGCCTTTTCTACAATATGAAAGTGAAATGTTCAAAAGTTATAGTACACTGAGCTGTAATCTCAAAGCCTCAGGTGTGAGTATTGACTACGATTTGTCATGCTAATCTCCCACTCAAACTAGTATCTTAAGGGTATAGGGTGAAGAGGCTGGCAGGGATCAGATTAGCAGCTACAAAAGACATCCGTTCCTTTTACTTACAATTTAAAGGTCATGTCATGGTCATCATATCCTAAAATGAGTAGTGAAATGTTTTCAGTTTTGTCATTTTTAGGTAGTGATATGAATTACAGGGGTTTATTCACATTGTAAAATAAATAACTTTATCCCTACTAGGTATGACAGAAGCAAATACTCATCATACATCGTTTGGTGTTTGTTCAAGTTTGCTCATGTCAATGCTAAACCAGTGCATGTTCATTTAGAATGGAACCATAGATTATTTCACTGCAACCTACTTGTAAAATGCAGAATTTCTTGGACCCTGGACAAGAACCTGGCAAATCCCTGCTAATCCATGGAGAGTTCCAGTTTCAGCTGCCAGCGCTCAGCCCACCCTCCCCTTCGGCTGTCTGTTCACTAGGGTTACCGACCATCACCCACCGTACCAGAGCTAAAGGGTACAGCTAGCTGCACTACCTGTACGCCATGCTACCACAAAAGACCATTAAAGGAGCAACCAATGGCAGTCCTGGAATGTCCTAATCCTGTCATCTTAATGACCTCCTATCTCATAGGCCAAAGCTCAGACAGACTGCTTAGATGCTTCTGATTCCTCACAGGCCACTGGCCAGCTTAACCAACAGCTAATGAACCAGGGAGTCAAGTGCTCCTGCAGCAGGTACAGCCAGATTAGGCTAACCGCTTAGGCTAACCGCTATGGCTGCTGACACAAGTGCTCCTGCAGCAGGTACAGCCAGATTAGGCTAACCGCTTAGGCTAACCGCTATGGCTGCTGACAAGTGCTCCTGCAGCAGGTACAGCCAGATTAGGCTAACCCAGGGGTGGCCAATCTTATCCGCAAAGGGCCGGTGTGTGTGCGGGTTTTCGCGGCAACTCCCTAATTAGATCACTA
>JAOYFF010000007.1:634114-649299 GCA_025773925.1 Cryptomyrus ogoouensis | reverse complement strand
CTGAAGAGTCCTCACACCTGGGTTTGGACAGCTGACTTAAAGGTTATCCCAAAAACCTGCATACACACCGGCCCTTTTCGGGTAAGATTGGCCACCCCTGGGCTAACCGCTTAGGCTGCTGACAAGTGATTCTTGCAGCGAAGTGTTGTAAACCTATAACAGTGTTAATAAATAGTCTCGATAGACAATGCTACTTTAACACATGGTGGTTAAAATAATAAAACATATGGTTCACATTTGGACCACCTCCAACCAAAAAAAAAAGCAATTTAAAAACAGATGGAAGTTGAATGAAAAAATATATAATCAATATTTTAGAAAAATTGAAGAGCTGGTTGTTGATTATGAAACTTATCACATTGCATTTCTTTTGGTAAAACCCTGGTTCTTTTTATTTGGTTTATAGGCAAGAGGTGACATGTACAAAAAGGCAGCCTCTTTCGCTCCAGGTCCGCGCTTCCCATCATGCAATTGATTTTGCTTCTGGTAGAAATGCCTCCCAGTATTTCACCACCTAGAATTAGAACAGATCTGTTAATGTCCCTGGCTGTTTCAGCTATAATAAAAACTGAAATGTAATAAACTATAGTGCTGAGTGTTGCAATAAATTTGATTCCTTAGAAACACTTCAGATTTTGTTACAATAATTTTCACATGGTGGCCAAAAATATATCCATCCATTCACCAGCTTCCAAACTGATTATCCAAGTACAGGGTCACGGGGATTGGGTGCCTGAACCTTTCCCACACAGCATAGGGTACAGTGCAAGGGGTCAAACGGCCAGGGGTCCAGGTGGGGAAGCAGTGCCACCCACTGCACTACTGTATCACCCCTAACTACTCACTGGAAGCCAGGGTCGTTCAAAGAATGAATTCAAAATGATAAATTACAAGAACTTCGTTGGGCATGTGTACCGCTCTCCAGTGAGCATTCAGGTACGACCAACTGCCTTCCTGATGGGCAAGAATCTGATCTCCACCAGCGTTCAACTTTAATGATTAAAGTAAGGGAACCTTTAAAACAGTGAACTTTCAACAGATCTTTTCAGTAATTTTTGAAATCGACAGATTAGGTATCTCTTCTGCGACTCTTCTTGAAGATTTCAAAGGCTTTAAAATTTGGATTCATGGAAGGTCAAATCTAAGAAGTGAAACCCCTGACACCATGCCTTGATAGACTGGAGCACCATACTGGAAGGCAGGACCAGGAGAAGACAGGGGCCACTGAGGACGCTGTGGCCTCCTTTTTAAGGAATGGTCACATTTCTTTTTGTAAGCGTGAGCGGTACAATGACACCACAAGCTCTGCACAAATCAGGACTCTACAGCAGGGTGCCAGTAAGGAATGACCTGCGCTGTGGTTTGACAACAGCACTGTTGCTGTGTGGAAAGGGTTTATATAACATGGCGGAGACAGGCTAGTTCTGTGGGGATGTTTCCCTTCCTCAGGCACTGGAGTACTTTTAAGAACAGAAAGGACGATAGAAGGACCAAATACAGACAGATTTGTGAAGAAAGCTTTCTGCTCTGTCAGAAAACCATAACTGGGAAAATTTTACTTTAAAGCAACAGTATAATGTCTCAAGGACAGGACGAAAAACACCCCAGAGTGGCCCAGTGGCAGCTATTAGCTATTAGCTAAATGCAGTTGAAAACCTCTGGAATAAATGAGGGGGAAATGCAGCAACTCCTTAAAACCTGACTGACAGCCTTGTGGACAAGCTTCTCCAAACTCACGTTTGCCATTTTGGCAGGTAGTTGGCCACGACCTGGCAGTGCAATTCAAGCAAGTGCTACTATCAAATATTTACTCAGCCTAAGACAAATCAAACCTGTATTTCATACCACACCTATTCTTTTAAATTTTCAAAAAGGCAGGAATGTTTTTCCCTGTCATGGCAGCCGATGGCTTTAAAATTAAAAAAAAATGCTCGAAAATCTAATTTTATTTATAGACCCATGAGTATCAACCTTACGACTTTTAATAAACATTCAAAGTGACATTAACTCAGATCTACAGAACTGCCAAGACAATTTACCTGCTGCTGTGATTGTAGAAGAGACTCCAGGTATTTTATAATATGGGCCTTGTAGTCTCTGGCCTTCTCTCTCTGTGGACAACAAAAGGCAGCCTTTAGAAATTAGCCTTTAGCATTCTACCCAATTTTCATATTGTCTAGTCTGTAAAGGACCTCTGAATATAACCTGCATACCTCAAACCTGAGTACCTCTTTGCGAACAGTTGCAGAAATCCTCTCAAAGTCTTTCCCGTAGTGGTTCACTCTGGCCTCCCACTTAGCGACACATGGCAAATGAAAGGACATGATTCTGAGCAGCATGAAGTAGTATATACTTGCATACAGTCCTGAACTGGGAATCCTATTCATAGAACATTTATGGCATTATAGGGAAGGGGAGAGAGATTCTTAAGGTGAACACGTAAATGAGAAGTTCAGCAACACTCCGCATTGTTCACATTGCCGTATATACTCTGGAAATTCCCGTCTTGCTACTAGCCTGAGAAGGTGGCTGAAACCCCATGTGCGCTGCGAGGTACCTCAGCGATCTCATCCTTGGCCTGTTGCAATTTGTCCGGTTTGCTGGACCACAGCAGCCTGGCTTCATTCTCCCGCTTCTTCTGCAGAATGTTCTGGCTGTCCTGCCACCGCTGCCAGGCTTTCACACGCTGGTCAAAACAGCCCTGCAGAACACAGCTTCTTCCTCAGCTCATTATGGCAACTAGCTCACTACACTTCAGTACTGCCACCTAGTGGTGTGGTGGTTAAGGCTATCAGGGGTGTTCCTTAAAAAGTGTCTGGTGCAAGTCTGATGAACTTTCCAGAATGGATTAAACCATTAAATTCATCTTAGTCATCTGGACATTTGAGGAAATTAATCTTTATTTGCAGATATTCATATATGTGAGGTAGTTTGAGGTCCACCAACTCCTTATTAAGCATTATATCTAAATGATGTAACATGAATAGTAAAATGTATGTGGCGTGATTTGCTAGGGGAACAGGTGGGACTTTCTTGTACCCGGACGGCTGCTAACAGGCGGATGTAGTCGGCCAGTAGCTCTGCAAAGGTATAGAAGTCCCTGGTCGCTTGCTCCTGCTGCAGCTGCTCCATCCTGTCCTCCACCTCCGCGAGCTGAACCAGGGCACGCGACAGGGCTGTGCTGTCCTCCAAGCTGCCCAGCAAGGCCAGGCTCTTGGCGAACACTCCTGTGTTTGCGGATAGCTCTGGTGGAGAAAGACATGAGGCCCGTGGCCACTGCTGACCATCTCCAAGCTAAATGGACTGAGTCAATGTTGCCTCTACCCCACCAATTTCTAACGCTGCACTTGGGGGCCCCCTATCTGCCATGTTGATATTGCTCTAACCCACTAACCCCATTCATTGGATGTTTTGCCCAAGTATGTAGTCAGCTATACTTTTTCAAATTTTTTCTAAGAGGGCATGCTCATTAGGGTCTGCTTCATAACTCAAATGAACTGATCTATTTAATTGCCCTAATGACTGAGCTGGAGCGAAGACCAATATACACAGTGGGCTTCCAGAAAAAGGACTGGGAAATACTGCTCTAACCCAGTGAAATATCTAATAATACGAGGCGCGGAGAGAGCCATCATTCATCTGAGGAAGTGGGCCACTGCCAAAAATTTTTTTTAAGAGAGACGTTGTATAACTTTTCTGTTCAAAGGCAAATACACTGTTGCCATGTTCCAGAGAATATTCTGGGTAAATTATTTCTGTGTAAACATACTGTGCGTCTGCATGACCTTCAACATCTATTGTTCCGCATGAGCGTTGTCTTTGGTAGCCCATGTGATATTTGAGAAGCCACTGCAGTGCAGCCTGTCTTAGGGCTGGGAGTCAACCCTGGCGCTCACTGGATCTGAAGCAGCCCATCATCTGGGCTTACCCTTCCTGTGCATGACCAGCGAGTCCACAGCGGCATGGAGCCTCTTCAGCTGCTGGTCCTCGCTGTCCATCTCCAGGAGCTTCTCCTCAAACCACTGAGGGAGATGAGGTGCGAAGAGAGAGCAGACAGCAACCATCAGCAAATAGCACAGTTAAAACAAGGGAGCAAAAACACAGCGATCAGTGGGCTGTGCCCGTAAACGGACGAGCACATACAGCATGTGACTTGTCCTTCTTGACGGTGATCTTGTTGACTGCATCTGTCGCCCTGTTGATCATCTTCTTGAAGCCAGGCCCACTCAGGGCCTGTGTGCTCACAGCTCTGGGTAACTGACAAACGCATGAACAATGTGAAAGTGACGCTCATAAAACAGACAGCGATGTGCCACGGAAAGTACAGTAACAAAGATAAACCGAAAATGATAAAACACTAAATTTAGCAGAAAACTGACAGTACTTAAAGTGCCTGTAAAGGGACATACAGTGTATGGACAGAAGTATTGGGACACGCCTCTTAAGCACGGAATTCTGGTATTCCATTCAGACCCATTGCCACAGGTATATAAAATCAAGCACCTAGCCATGCAGTCAGGTTTGCAAACATTTGTGAAATAGTGGGCTGTTCTGAAGAGTCAGTGACTAACTGTTATGGGATGCCAACTGTAAGTGGTATCACTGCAAAGTGGAAGTGTTTAGGAAGAATAGAAATTCAGCCACAAAGTGGCAGACCACATAAAGTAATGGAGCGGGGTTGCAGAGTGCTGAAGCACATAGTGTGTAAATGTCACCAACTCTCTCTTGACTCAACTGCAGAGTTCCAAACTTCCTCTGGCATTAATCTCAGCACAAATACTATGCACCTGGAGCGTCATGGAATAGGCTTCCATGGCCAAGCGGCTGCATGCAAACCTCATATCACCAAGTGCAATGCCGAGCGTTGGATGGAGTGGTCAACAGCAGGTAGTGGAAAGAGCAGTGGAACCATGTTCTGTGGAGTGACAAATCATGCTTCTCTGTCTGGCAGTCTGATGGATGAGTCTGGGTTTGGTGGACGGCAGGAGAATGTTACCTGCCTGATTGCATTGTGCCAACTGTAAAGTTTGGTGGAGGAGGGGTAATGGTATGGGGGTGTTTCTCAGGGGTTGGGCTAGGCCCCTTAGTTTCAGTGAAAGTAACTCTTAATTCTCCAGCATACCAAAACATTTTGGACAATTCAATACTTCCAACTTTGTGGGAATAGTTTGGGGAAGGGCCTTTTCTGCTCCAGCATGACTGTGCCCCAGGGCACAAAGGAAGGTCCATCAAGACATGGTTGGGTGAGTTTGGTGTGGAAGAACTTGACTGACCAGCGCAGAACCATGACCTCAGCCCCAACGAATACTTTTGGGATGAACTAGAATGGAGATAGCGAGCCAGGCCTTCATGTCCAACAGTGTGTGACCTCACAAATGCTCTTCTGGGTGAATGCGCAAAAATTTTCACAGACACACTCCAAAATCTCATGGAAAGCCTTCCCAGAAGAGTGGCAGCTGTTATAGCTGCAAGGGGGGGGGACTCCATATTGACGCCTATGGATTTAGAATGGGATGTTATAAAAGTCCTTGTGGGTGTAATGGCCAGGTGTCCCAGTAATTTTGTCCATATAGTGCATTTCCACACAAGGAAGTTGTCTTGGTGATAAAGTGCACCAGTCAACTGGCCTCCAAACCCAAAGCCAGAAAAATAAAGTGATCCCACCTCATCTTTCTCCAAGAATTCTTGGAGATCAGGATCTTGTAAAATGTATGGATAAGAAACCAACCTCTGGAGATACCTGCAGAAAAAAAACCACTAAGAACATAGGAACAATCTTATTGGCAGTATTTAAAAAGTGATATTGTCAGATAAGCCTGTGTTCAGTGCTCAGTGATGTGAAGGCATGCACTGCATACTGAGTCTGTGGTGCGCAGTGCTCAGGGATGTGAAGGCATGTACTGCACAAGGAGTGTTTCAGGTGTGCAGTGTTTAGTGATGTGAACCCATGTGCTGCACACAGAGAGTTTGTGGTGTGCAGTGCTCAGTGAAGTGAACCCATGTACTGCATACTGAGAGTCTGTGGTGCACAGTGCTCAGTGATGTGAAGCCATGTACTGCACAAGGAGTGTCTCTGGTGTGCAGTGCTCAGTGATGTGAAGGCATGTACTGCACACGGAGTGTCTGTGGTGTGCAGTGCTCAGTGATGTGAAGGCATGTACTGCACACGGAGTGTCTGTGGTGTGCAGTGCTCAGTGATGTGAAGGCATGTACTGCACACAGAGAGTCTGTGGTGCGCAGTGTTCAGTGATGTGAAGGCCACCATGTGGAGTTCCACCTTTCCAGAGCTGCTCTCCTCCTCTCCACAAACTCGGCCGATGACTGGTCCTCCTTGCCTACTTTTACTTTGGTCATTCCTGTGAAACAACACGGTACCATGAAGTCACCGCTGGGTTAGGGTTCGATCTGCACTCCACGGTTAGGTGGTTATGATCAGAAGGAACGGTGCATTCTGTGATGTGAAGGAGCAGCCCATTACCCAGGATGCTTTTCTCCGGTGGTGGGGGAACAATGTAGCCATTCTGTGAGTGTTTCAGAGACAGTTTTTGGTACAGTCCCAGGAAATCACTGAACCTCCTCTTCACCATAAACATCCTGTTCTTGAAGATTGGCAATGTGGTCTGGGCAAAAACAGCAACAGTAACAGTAAGAGACAGGCTTTAGATCATCACCATTTATCTGAGTTCTATTGAAAACTGTATTTTCATTAAAGCATAGACCTATTCCCCAAAGAATGACGCTAAAGTAGATTAAGGCATTTAAAAATCCAAGCCAGCTGGCTTTTATTCGTGTGGTTTCTGCAAGCTGCACCTGTGTGGAGACTCTGTAGGCCATATACGCAGTCATGCCATCACCTACAAACAGAAAATAAGGTCAATACTGCACCTTGTGTTTGAAATGGAATGAAACAAATTCTAATTTCCATGCAAGTGCAGTGTAGTGGCTGGCAGCAGTAAACAGAACAAGGGGGGAAAAAAATCGCAAGAATGCATTTTAAAATCTTTTGTGTTAGTGTTTTGTGGAAGAACAAAGCCTCTGTGTTATCAACCACAGCCTCGCTTCTCAGCAGTAATATTTCATGTACAGAAGCTCCCTGACTTATCATGGAGTTATTTTCTGATAAATCTATCGTAAGTTGAAAGACATATATGACTTAGCATGACCTGACACACTTGGGCTTTTAGCAGAATGGAATCTGGTTAAACACTAAACTTAACATTGTATGATACGTTGTTAAGCGCTGTGTGAGATGGTTATGCTCGCGATCGCTACAGAGACTGTGCGTCTGGCTGGAAGGACACTGCCACTGCTGTGCATCAGTAGAAAGCATCATGCAGTATATTGCTGGCCTGGGAACAGATCACGGTTCAAAGGCTGATGAATACCAAATGTGCATCGGCATTGCACCAAGTTGAAATATTGTAAATCAAATCATCATGAAGCGAGGAGCATCTGCACTAAAACAATTAAAACAAATTCATATTACAAACAACAGCTTACCGACTTTCTCGGGGTTGGTGACTCCAATATTCAACTCAAACTTGTCCTCATCTTCCTCCCATTCTAGCTGCATGAAATGGAAAGGGAGCCAAATCACACATACGCAGCACGCCTCCAGTTCTCACGCAGGCGCCACTGCATCAGACACGCTTCCTGAGTCAGGATTCCGGGCCGTACCTCTTCCACGGCCTCACGTCCGTTTTTCGATGTGGCGACGGCAGATGCGGGGGGCAGCGAGGTGAAGTTTCTCCTGTTATTCCGGGGGCTGTCCAAGGACACCTCCACGGTAGAGTCTGAAAAGATGAAAAAATGTGAATGGACACGTAATAAAACAAGTCTATGTGAGAGCAGATTTAAGAAAGACTAATTATAAGCATAAGTACAGTGATAAAGCAATATCTCTAGTACAAACACTCAACAGATATAAACTGAAATAATGGGGGAATACAATTATTTTTAATTAAACCCCAGCAATCTCAAAGCCATAATGCATTAAAGGTCTAAAAATATTAGGCTAAAGGGCCTAGATAAGTATTATTGTACAATTATGGTGATATAATATTGTATAGTACGTTGACTATAAAACAATATATAACAAGATATAATCTGACAAGAAATAACATACCTGAAAATAAGTCTTCATCCTGATCCGCATTGATACCATTAGACTTGGGTTTAGTGTTGGTGGTCATCAGTGCTCCACTGAATAGATTGTTGTGTGCCAGAGTCCTTGACTTATTCTGTATAGGATTACTCTGCGCAAAAAGAGATCCATTCTGCGTAAGACCTTTTATAAATTAACGATGTCAGTATTACCTAGTGTGAGTAATCTAAGTATCACATCACTGTGACCTAATTCAGCCTGTTTTCTGGGGGGGGGGGGGGGGGCAGCACATATGCAAAGTATGTCTGGTATGCAGGGCCGTAGATGCCAGTTACCTCCCCAGTTAGTGCATTTTCACAACATTACAGTGTCTCAAAGCAATTCACGTTGTCCAGCCCTAAAACCCCCATTGAGCAAGCCAGAGGTGTCCAAGGCAAGGAAGAACTCTGTAGAAGGAAGAAACCTTGGGAGGGACCAGACCCAAAGGGGGAGCGCACACACACACACAGTTATGAATGCACACATGCATGCGCACACACACACACACACACGCATGCATGCATACAGACACACGCACACACACACTCCATACCAGAAAGTAACAGTGAATGTATGTTGGCCAGTGTCAGTCAAGATGTTTAGTGTATTAAGCCATAAGCCCAAATCACGCGGAATGACTCATCAAGCATGGCTGGGTAAACTCCCCCCACTTCAAAAAATCTCTCCCGCAACCCCCTCCCCGGGAATGTGCAGATGTGTAAAATGTCCAGATCTCTTACCAGTTCTCCTTGTAGTCTTTAAGCACAAGCAGCAGGGCAGACAACAGGCAGCAAGTCTGGCATCCTACCAAAGCCAGTTTATGCATAGACGACCAGAAGGCTGGTGTAATATGGAGTGACAATGATGTCCTGAGCCATCTCCATTCCCTGCAGTCCCACATGCCCCCTCATCCCAAGAGAACACCGAGTAACCAGGAACATTCCGGATTATCGGAATATGTCAAATTGATGCCTACAACAGAGTTTATGCCTCCAACAAACAGATTTTGGGATTCTGAAAGAGAACAGTGCTCAATTAGTGTAGAAGCACTTAATAGTGAAAGTGATTAATTGTCATTGTTGAAATACCACAGCATACAATGAAATGTGTCCTCTGCATTTAATCCATATGTGACATCATAACATAGCAGAGGGCAGCTAATTCAGCACCTGGGTAGCAGTGCGTGGGGGTGGTACTTTGCTCAGGGTACCATAGTGGTACCTTGTTGGTCAGGGATTCAAACCAGCAACCTTTCAAACACAAGCAGACTTCCCTAACCATTAGGCCACCACTGCCCACATTTCAAACCCAAGTGGACACAATCCAATTTTTCATCCAACATCTGAAATTTACCATTCTGAAGGTGGAACAGAAAAAAATACATCTAATAAATTTCAACTGAAATGCATTCAATACAAGAGCATGTAGGAATACAAGCTAAACACAGGTAAAAAAACAGAATTTAAGAACAATCTGAAAGCACAGCATACAGCACTTAGGGAACATCAAATGTAACACAGCATTCACAACCTCGCAGACTGCATTCCAAAAAGGATGCAGTGCTGTCCAGTGCACCCTCTCATCCAAGTTACTTTTTTGTGATACTTTTGACGTTAATAACAAAGCTCCACCCATCCAAGCCTCAATAGCATCTAATGACCCCAGCTTCTCTCTCTCTCTCTCTGGGGAAACATGGAGAGAACTTTCAGATGATTAATACTTGCAAAGCAGCTGGTCCAGATGGAGCTTCAGGACTCCAGCAGAAAGCCTGCAGTGACCAACTGGTGTATTTATGGACAGTTCTCTCTCTATATATCATTATCAATACCATTATTGTGGGCCTGAACAACATCAGTGATGAGATGAGTAGGCCTGCAGGGAGGAAGCTAGACTCCTGAGTGTCCTCAGCACAGCAAGCTCTCCGTTAATGTCAGCAAGGACAAGGAGCTGCTCATCAGGAGGCAGACTCTGCTTCCTTTCACCACTGAGAGGGTCAGCAGCGTTGAGCTCCTCCGAGTCACTATTACAGATGCAGTAAGGCGGTTCACCAATATCTTCTTCCTCAGCCAGCCGAGGAAGATCCAGTTACCACTAGCCTTCACCGACTGCAGCTGATGCATGATAGAATCCAACCTCACAAGGTTCATGGCACTGTGCTATGGAAACGGCTCAACGTGGGACTGTGAAGACTGTGCAAAGCATCACCAGCACAAATCTGCCTTCAGGTGAGGCCGTCTTCACCATACGCTGCCTCAGAAAGACTGGCTACATCATCAGGAGTCCTGCTAGCCTGCACACTCCTCCCTTCTGGCACAGGGCACAGAAACTGAGCATTTTAAGAACATACTCTATATGGAAGCCTAAGACTACTCAACAGCTGCCGATTATTAAAGCAGCATTAAAAACTGCTGTTGTCAGTTGCACAACCTACTTGTCACTCATTTTTGTTGTCACTCAAAAACATTTATTTTGTGATATAAATCTTATATGTTTAGTGTTATGGTCTGTGTTACTTATCCTGTTGTCATTAATGTCTTGTTATTGTTTTATGTTCCGTTAACTGACAGTGTACAGAAGACATGCAAGGGTCTAATTTCACTGACTAAATATAAACAATAAAATTCATATAATCTGCTATAGAGATAAATGTGTATCAGAAGATGCTAAAGGATTTTTAGCAAATTGCAGAATATAACCTAGTAATACTCATCCTAATGTATATAGACAATCATCAATTAGTAGAAGCATTTCAACAAGTAGTGTAAAGGCACGGTCTTGAGAAGAATTCACTGACCCTGGAGGGCTACAAATGTCTGCCGATACCGGCATGATCTGCAAAAGTCGCGGCTCTGTCTGTAAGATATATAGCAATAAAAACTAATTCGCGGAGAAATATCTCATTATACTACACGGTTAGCCGGCAGTCAGTTGACTACCCGTTTGTTTTGTGCCACCTTTAGGCTTCCAAACACCACACCTGCACAGCGCGGTGCAATGAACGCACGATGTCACCTTCCTCCTTCCCAAACCCATAATGAGTCGCCGCGGCGCCTGTCCAGCATCACCGAACCGAAGGTGAATCCCGAACGATCGGGCCCTGCGAGCCGAGCTGGCGGGCTGCCTCCATAACACGCTCCCATGCAGGTAACGCCACTTAACCGGGGTAACTCCGCACGTACGCCGCTGCCTTTTTAACGCCATCGGGAGCACAGGAAGGCGCACTGCTTACGGCATAGGTGAAGATGTCCTCTCCTTCATCGCTGTCGTCGCCTGGAGCGCCGGGGTGCTGTCCGTGGTCTGCGGGGCCGGCGGAGGGAGCGAGACCTCGCTGGGAGCTGGCCGCCATCTTTACGCGGAGCGGCCCGGACGGAAACGGCAGGGATTAATAAATGTACCGACAGCTGCCGGTGACGCTGGCGCCCGGTGCGTCACATGCACGGTACCGTATTTACGTATGAAGGCATAGCCGAGAAACAACAACAAAACAACAATAACAACAACAACAACAATAATAATAATAATAATAATAATAAGAAGAAGAATGTTTATTATCGTTTAGTCGATATTCTGAATTGTTGTAGGTCTGCTTTAGCAAACTATATCTCTAATATTTATATACATACATACAGCTAGAGGGAGTTAAAGTTGTTAAGCATTCAAGGTCATTGATGAAAAGATGGTAATCGGAGTCATGGGGTGTCACTCAGTTCTGGGGGGAGTTTGACTTGCTCTGCTGTATTAATAAACCAAGAACTTTTCTCTTTATAGTTAAGTGTAATATGGCCCAATCAAATGAGATTTCGGGGGACCTCAGACGAAGAACTGTTTAAGCTCATGAGACTGAGAAGTGCTACAAAGGGATAGGACTAAAGATTTTTAAAGACATCCATCAGTCCATGGTCAGACAGATACACCAAACAGAAATTCAGCACTGTGACTTCTCTCCTTTGCGGTGTCTTTGTTAATTATAAGTACAACTTAATGTAGATCAGGTCATATTTTATGAGTCATTCATACCGAAATCTAATCAATATAATAATGCTAATGTATGCTGATCCTCATTTCTATACAAACATGCGTTCAGAGTAGTGTTAAGCTTCTGTAATTCAACTAATAGCTTAAATTTGTTAAAATCTTGTCTATCTCTGATTTAAAGGACCCCAGGGTTTTAGCTTGCACTACGCTAACAGAAAGACTATTCCATACTCTAACTACACGCTATGTGAAGAAATGCTTTCTCCAATCCAGTTAAAAAATTTCTCCCGCTAATTTCCACCTATGGCCACGAGTTCTTGTATTTGAACTAATATCGAAGTAACTATTTGGCTGAACAGCATCCAGACCTGTTAGAATATACCTGGATCATGTCCCCCCTTAGTCTCCTTTGCTTGAGGCTGAACAGATTCACCTCAGCTGACCTCTCCTCATAAGACATTCCTCAAAGACCAGGAATCATTCTCGTAGCCCTACGTTGACCCTTTTCTAAGGCAGCAATGTCCTTCTTAAGGTAAGGTGACCAAACCTGCATACAATATTCTAGGTGGGATCAAACCAAGGAACTGTATAATCTTAGCATCACCTCCCTCGACTTAAACTCCAAACACCAAGAGATGTAACCCAACATCCTACTGACATTTTTAATTGCTTCCCCACACTGGTGAGAGTGGGACATAGAAGCATTAACATACACACCAAGGCATTTCTCATAATCAGCTACCTTTATTTCAGTGGAACCCATAAAATATATGTACTTTGTATTTCTGCTCCCTGCATGGATTACCTTACATTTATCTACGTTATTTCCGGCTCGTTATGCCAGGTATCAGCCCAGTCGCTAATTAAACCAAGATCCAGTTGTAGCCTCTGTGCTGCATGTTCAGTATCTGCTACACCACTCACCTTGGTGTCGTCTGCAGAGTTAACCAGTTTACTGTATACGTATTGGTGTCAATATTGTTAATGTAAGTTATGAATAAAATTGGTTCTAAAATTGAACCCTGTGGTACCCCACTATGAACGCAGGCCCACTGTGACATTGTGCCTCTGATAACTACCCGCTGTTTCCTGTCTGTTAACCAGTTTTCGATCCAAGCTACTACATTTCCGAAAATTCCTGCAGCTTTGAGCTTAAGCAAGAGCCATTTGTGGGGGACAATATCAAAGGCCTTCTGGAAATCTAAGTAGATCACATCATATTTAGAGTAGTGTTAGTTTCTATATTCAGAGTAATGTTTGTTTCTGTATTCAGATTAATGTTAGCTTCTGTATTTAGAGTAGTGTTAGCTTCTTTATTCTGAGTGTTAGCTTCCGTATTCAGAATACTGTTAGCATCTGTATTCAGAGTGTTAGATTCTGTATTGAGAATCTATGGAGATAGAAGTGTATGGAGAAGATTTTCATAAACAAGAAAAAATTCAATGTAATTTAAAACCAATGTATTTGCCTAGAAACAAAACCAGTATGGTAACATTTAAGGCTGAAGTTGAATTTGCAGAATTCATGAATTTAAATAGCTTGACTGGGGTTGTTCAGGTGGCAGAAAACAGCAGAGAAGAGCACGACTCTGTTAGGTTCCCTCTTCATTCTATCTTTTATTTATACACACTTACAATTCCCCGGAACTGGTTGGTAGCATTAGCCACATACATGAATCCGTCAGGCTGGCGAATCTCACTGTGCAATAACAGTGAACATTCATAGCTAATGAAAGTGACAATGCATATGCTGTGCAAAACATTTTCACTGCGGGGCTCCTGCTAGAAACCACCAAAGGCGAGGCGAATGCTTCCACACTTTTATTGTGCCAATTCACATCATCCTCCAGATTTGTAGGTAAATGCAGCAAGGACAGTAGACAACAATGAGGTAGAGACTTTGGAAACTCTAAAAAGCAGCTGAGGCAAGTGACACAAGCGATGGAAACAGTCTGAGGGGAAAAAAACACCAGGTCTTTGGCACACNNNNGAGGGGGAGGGGGGGGGGGGGGGGGGGGGTGGGGGGGGGGGGGGGGGGGGGTTAGGGAGGTTAGCTGCATAAGGCCTACTCTGGATCTTTGTTCACTCTAGCGAAGTTAGTGTTCTCTATATTAAACAGGAAAGAAACCGTCATAACCAGGGCTGAGCCCTTGACAATACCTGCCCTTCTGCACAATTACAAAAAGGAAAAATGATTTAAAAACATATTTTACCCCTTTTTGAAGTGCAAATTAAAAGTGCAATAATTTAAAACTGTACAATCTCAAAGATCAACGTCCATTCCCATTTCAGAGGCATAATTTTAACTGGTTTTAAAACTTGATGGTCACTCAGGTGAACTGGCAGCCAACAAAGATTGTTAATATTAACTAACTGGACAAATAATGTAAGCAAATAACTGCTTTAACACTTTTTTTCTTCTTGTGCTGGAGAAAAGACTTGATTAAAAACCTACACCAACAGCTTCAGACAAGTGCGCTGAGGGGTGGGGGGGGGTCATTTAAAAGCCACCTCTCCGATTTTCAGCGTCACGACTTAAAACCGCTTGTGTACAAAATTAGTTAAAAACTGCATCACAATGTCTGAAATGCAACCGGTTAAATGAAGCATAACTCATTCTCTCAAAGTAAGAAACTCCAGCTTGCTACCCGGGAAAAACAGGTAGCCAGCTGGGGAAGAAAAAAGAATGCAAAGGCACTAAATGGCCGGAAGGCCGCTGAGAAAAGGCAAATGGGTCTGCAGAGGTGTTTACCAACATGCAAGGAATGTGAAACAAAAAAAATACACAAACAAAGAAAAAAATCATTAAAAAAATCAAGGAGAAGGTGTTTTCTTTTGTCAACACCTTCTGAACCCTGACCTGAATCACCTTCCTCTCTCTGGTTACGCCCAGGGCTCTGCGATCTGCATAAGTGGTGGGTTCAGTAAGTCATCCTGACGCCTCGCTGTGCATAGTGCCACCGGGGACAAATAGCAAGTGCAATCATGAACTTCCGACGGCATGCCCCCCCCCCAGACTCCACGCTATTGCAGCCAGCATTCTAGTTCTGCTTCCTTTTTTTGAGGGG
>JAOYFF010000007.1:615476-634014 GCA_025773925.1 Cryptomyrus ogoouensis | reverse complement strand
CAAAGGGCCCCCGGGGAAAAAAAACAAGGTGAATCAAGAACTTCCCACGGCAATCCCCCCCCCCAGACCCCCCCCCTATTCCGCCCACATTTTTGGTTCTCTTCCTTTTTTTGGGGGGGGGGGGGGGGTATGTGGGAGGAGCGTTGTGGGTTTCGGGGGAGGGGGGCGCTTGCGAGGTCATGAGTGAGCTGTGACTACTGGGCAGCTGCTTAGCTGGAGTCCTGGTTCTTCTGGTTGCGCATCATAGGCCGGTGGCTGCTCAGGGCGTCCATGGAATGCTGCCAGTGCCAGCAGGAGCGGCAGTAGTACTTGAAGCAAGCCTGAGGAGAACATGGAGCACATTCACCTTGCCAGCATCTGTAGAGCCTAAATTGCAGCAGCCATTCCTGACCCATAGGAGGTGCTCAATCCTCGGTCAGATGTACAAAGTCATCGTAATTAACTATTGGTGCATTTCTCTAAGCATGTTTTTGATGGATTTTAGTGAGCCGACACACTATTTAAACTCATTAGTGTATATTTATGTGAGGGGGGCTAAAGCCCCCCTAAAAAGCCATAGAGACGCCCCTGCTAGATGGCAGGACTTTTTTGGGGTTTCACGCACCTGGTCTCTACAGAAGAAAGGTCCGGGCTGCCGATTGCACACATGACACATAGAGTCCTCCAGGTACGGGTCGATCTGAACCTGATAGAGAACAGCACCAAACTTTGATCCTCTTAAAAAAACTAGTGGCCCATATTGGCCACTTAGATTTTAAATGTTCTCATACCTTCTTGGTAAACTTGGGCGTCTTGATCTCCACGAACGCTGCGCTCACCGCTTTCAAGTAGCTACGCTGGTTGTTGAAGGTCACACGTCCAGACCCTGTCACAATAAATGCCGGCTTTAAATATGACGCGCATTTTAATAAGCAGCGTCACAAACAGCGACCGCTCGGTGAACAGGGGCTGCATTATTTATGACGAGCATAGCACTAGATGGCATCCATATCATGTGTCGTTCAAAAATAAAGCGGCCACGCAGACGTTTCGTAGTGTGCACTTAGAACAAAACCGCAGGAGCTCTGTGTCAGCCTGCATTCATCCACAGATGTTCAGGGTCAAAGATTTCTTACTGGGTTATTTTCCCAGTCTGTCCACTCTGAGCCTGTGCCACATGCTGCCCTTTTCCTCACCCGTCTGCTTTGGACACGGTGAATTCCTCAGGACTGGGTGTAGCACGTATCCAGTTTGGCTGGCCTTATCACTCTGCTCTGCTCGGGCTGTTTCCTCTACATCCTGTTCTTTGTAGTAAGGCTATAGGCATCTCATAATGCTTCTCATCAGAAGCTCTTCCACGGCTGCACCTTTCATGATAAATCTCATAATAAAATTCCTGCTGGTGGAGTTATTGGGATCCAGCCCAAAATCCCTACATGCAGGAGTGTTAAGTACACTGTCAGACAGCTGAGAAGGTTATTCCTATTGTAGAGCATTCTCAGGGTTGGACCACAGCTCTAACTTGTTTCTGCTGTTGCTGTCTCTTGACTGACTAACTGAAATGAGGTGTATCCCTGGTATATCTTTGGTGTACCCCTGGTATATCCATGTTGTATCTCTGGCGTATCCCTGGTGAATCCCTAGTGTATCCCTGGTGTATCCCTGGTATACCCTGGGTATGTCTCTGGTGTATCCCTGGTATATCCATGGTGTATCCCTAGTGTATCTCTGGTGTATCCCTGGTGTATCCTCGGTATATCCCGGGTGTATCCCTGTTGTATCCTTGATATATCCCTGGTGTATCTCCGGTATATCCCTGGTGTATCCCATTGAAACAAGCAACATGTGTTGAGAGCAGAGACCATTGTTGGGAGTGGATTAGCTGACGTTTTCGAATTGCAATTAATTGGAAGGTTGGAAGGTAGGAAGAAGGTAAATGTTCCTTACCTATTGGATATTTGTGTTTGTCCGTATCAATCCCAGCATACATCACTCCTCCGAAAAGGGCGTTCATGATCATGGCCAGTGCCTCAGCGTTGAGCATGCCATGCAGAGCTCCCACAAACACTGTCTTACTGGGGTCCAAGCGTTGTGATGGGCAGCGCACATAGTTACTGTCTGAAATCACCCAGGGAATCACTTGTACCTGTTGGGAAGACCTTATCAATGAATGCCATTGTTACTGCTGTTTCACTGCTTTTTCAGGGTTCATTAAAGTCCAAGACAAGGTAATGATCTGTATATCTAGGTCCATTTGGAGCATATTTTTTTGTAGAGTAATTGTATGTGATAGGAAGAACAGGCTGAGATCTGTTTGGACGACCCCACTGATCAGCACAAGGTGCCATGCAGACACTCACATCCTTGCATCGCATCCTGCGGCTGGACATCCTGAAGTAGTACTCGCTATAGTCCTCTGGGTGGAGCATGTCCTGGGTGCAGGCCTGTAGCAGCCCACGCACAGACTTCTCTGACTCAAACACCAGGTAAACATACCCTGCAGGAACAGTCAGTAGAGGCCACACAGTGCTTACAGCGCAATCAGAAACATGGGAAAAACAATGCTGTATGAATATAAATGATATGAGTAACGTGTTATGTTTTGTGGGGAATAATAATAATGATGGACCTGTGACCCTGATCAGGATAGGCCGTTAGATGATTGTTGGAATATTATAATAGAAAAATTCTGCTTTAAGAATGACACCATTAGATCACCAGTAATGCCTAGCAGTGTCTGTGCACAGGAAGTGCCCATGTACAGTGCTGCCTGGTAGTGTCCGAGTACAGGAATTGCCCATGTACAGTGCTGACTGGTAGTGTCCGAATACAGGAAGTGCCCATGTACAGTGCTGCCTGGTAGTGTCCGAATACAGGAAGTGCCCATGTACAGTGCTGCCTGGTAGTGTCCGAGTACAGGAAGTGCCCATGTACAGTGCTGCCTGGTAGTGTCCGAGTACAGGAAATGCCCATGTACAGTGCTGCCTGGTAGTGTCCGAGTACAGGAATTGCCCATGTACAGTGCTGCCTGGTAGTGTCCGACTACAGGAAGTGCCCATGTACAGTGCTGACTGGTAGTGTCCGACTACAGGAAGTGCCCATGTACAGTGCTGCCTGGTAGTGTCCGACTACAGGAAATGCCCATGTACAGTGCTGCCTGGTAGTGTCCGACTACAGGAAGTGCCCATGTACAGTGCTGCCTGCTAGTGTCCGAGTACAGGAAGTGTCCATGTACCGTGCAGCCTGGTAGTGTCCGAGTACAGGAAGTACAGATGATCTGGCCATTCACATAAGCAGTGCGTTCAGCATTAAGCCAGAAGCACTTACACTGAAAAGATCCTTCATACCTACAATGAAATATCGTGGTGGAGGCTTCTGTATTTTTTAGTATCTACTAAGTCTGGGGTCCTTATTAAGGTCAACAAAATCATGGCCTTCAGGAAGCAGTGAAACATTTTGCCAAATAGCCTGACTCCCCTTCGCCAAGAAGCTGAAACTTGACCCCAAATAGATCTTTCAGTAAAATGATGACCTCAATATCAATGAAGAAACGGTTACCTAACCACAAAATTACTGCTTTGTAATGGTCGTCTCAGGCTCCACACACGGAACCCGATCAGCCCCCCCGGTGTCTTCAATGTAACGAACACCGTGGAAGATGACTAAACTGCAGTGGGCGGGGTGCCGAGCAGGATCCTGCCCCAGCCCTCACCTGATGTTCTCTGAGGCTCCGCACCTCTTCCTCTCTGGCTTTTGTGCACCTTACCTTTGGGTGGGCAGCGCGGGTGCTTGCCATCCTTCCCGGGCCACTCGACACTCAGGGGCCCGTATGCGCTGAATGTGTTTATCAGTCCGGCTGGAGAAAGAGCCAGGGAAGCTTTAGCGAGAGGCAGAAGCTTTAGCGAGAGGCAGAAGCTTTAGCGAGAGGCAGAAGCTTTAGCGAGAGGCAGTGCTGAGTGGCGAGGGTGGGGCACGTACACAGCCCTGACTCACCTTCGGTGACGTCCCAAGGAACGCCCCCCAGGAACACCTTGCAGGAGTACTGGGCATTTTTATTGCTCCTGGAAGGCAGCTGCCCATTCCATGTCAAGGTGGCCTCGTTCACAGCTGGAGGGAGCGCAGGGTTAGGTGATTAAGGTATGTCAGAGTAACAGGGGAATTGTCAGCATTTACCAATCTTGTGTGCTCTACATGCGCGTAGCTTTGGTTTCAACACTAGTAGGGATCAAATCAGCCCCTAACCCCCGTCCCCCCTACACACACGGTACTCCCACAATATTGGTAGGGACATGCCCCCACCCTCCATACCCAAATCAATGCCCTTGGTGCTGTATAAATGTATAGTTGATATATAAATAACAGCATTTCTGTTTTATATTTGCATTTACCCATCCATCCATCCATCCATCCATCCTTCCATTCATCCATCCATCTTTCAAACAATTTATCCAATTTTGAAATGCCTCTGTAAAGGATTTTAGGTAACACTTTACTTGAGGGGCACAAATAACTAATATAACTAAATAAAAATATAGTAACTCATGAAATGCATTAATTTTTATGATGTTTAATGAAGAACGAACATGGGATCAATGTGTAACTGACACTTAATTTCTGTTTCATTAACACATTAAGTAAGCATGTACTACTACATTATTTGTGTCCCTTCAAGTGAAGTGCTACTGGATTTTATTTCCATGTTCTCAGTACAGAAAGGTGCAATATCTGTTTGGGAATTACGATAAAAATAATTAAATATTTTGAGAAAATGTCTTGGAGGCTGCCGATTTCAGTGCAAATTTTTTTCTGAAATTTGAAAACACAATGTTGAAATCTACAAAAATAATCGTAATATAAGGAAACATCTGGTAATCCCTGCCAGTGCAATGAATGACAGCTAATAGGCCTCAAAGCAGAACCATTATGCTGCTTAAGAACAAATTCAACTACAGCCACACTGTGACTCTGTATGTTTTAAAAAAAACATTTTAGAAAAATATGTTTTGTTTGCGCAGGCATCCTAAAGACGGCTTAAATGTGACATGTTGAAAGTAGGTGAAGGCTTTGCAGTGAAAATGTGGAGCAGTGATTTTTTGTCCCTCGAGTTAAGAACTAAATCTCATAAAGGAATAAGCATGTCTGTCTGCCGCTCTTGGCTCCCTGGTTGGGTTTGTCTCACAGATGCAGCACAGAACCCAAACAGCATTATCTGAGAAGTCCAGGGCAGCAGTTTCAAAAGCCATGTTACCAGCAGCCTGTCTGTGAAGTCGAGCTTCTCTCTCAATGCTGAACGGATCTTCTGTTGCCTCCTGGATGTCCGGGCCTGGCCACACAGAGGCACCAGGCCAGCGCTTAGGTGGGGCGTTGGCGTATCCGGGGCTTGGGGAGGGGGCCAGAAGGGAACTGTCCTGGTCCAAATGAGAGCTGACAGCCAACTTGAGGGCATCCTTTTGCATGCTGGACATGAGGAACGGCAGTGGTGGGGAGATCCTCAAGGAGGACTGTGGGGGCGAGTAAGTAACATGCACTGACAGATCTTTGTACAAAGGAAAATGACAAACGGGGAAATGCATTCTGTAGACATGAATAATCTACCTGGGCTTGAGACAACGAAACAGACTGCCAGCTCTTTGCTTAGGCGAGCATCGACAGGGATTTTGGCACCGTCGATTGCTGCATCGCAAACACTCTGACAGGACATGACTCAGCAGCCGGAGGACTAGAAAAGCCAGCTGATGTGAATCCAGAAAAGCAAGGAGAATTCCGCATTTACCAGCAAGTCGCAGAGGTGGTCGGACCCTGAGCTGAAGCCACTAGTCTCCGAGTCCACTGGGCTGCTTGAGCGGGAGTCCAGCAAGGAGTGGGACTCCAGCCGCGAGCTGAGCCGAGCCATGCTGGAGAACCTCTCCTGGAAGTCAGGAGTGCTGACGGGTGCATTGAAGGGGAAACCGAGGGGCTTTCCCAGGATGTTACCCAGAGGGCTGCTGGGCATGCCTAACACTGAAAGGGAATCAAATTAGACACCTGGGCTATTCTGAATGGGCCCCACACTTGCCCAGATTCCCCCTAAGATCCTGTGAGTTAGTCTGGCAGCCATGGCAATGCCCTGCGATGCTTCTAGAAGCATCACTATTACTTTTAGCGCTACATTCCAAATACGTAAAGTATATTTTAAGTTTGCGTGCAAATAAGTGGAACCTCATCAAGGTGGCAGTTAATCAGACCTTAGTCAAACCAGCGTCGTGCTCCTGGGTGGTGGTACCTGGCCAGAAGGACCAGAATGGTTTCACTAGCATCTTTTACCTTTTACCTACGTGACTCATGTGCCAAAACGAAGGCCCCATCGCCCGGCTAAGCTGTGGAACAGTGAGCTCAGTGTGTTGGGTCAGCTGTAGGGGAGCTGCCTCCCGATGGCTCA
Organism: Cryptomyrus ogoouensis; assembly: GCA_025773925.1. Classification (NCBI taxonomy): domain Eukaryota; kingdom Metazoa; phylum Chordata; class Actinopteri; order Osteoglossiformes; family Mormyridae; genus Cryptomyrus; species Cryptomyrus ogoouensis. The sequence goes on along the minus strand of JAOYFF010000007.1, from coordinate 627,617 downwards.
GGCTGCCCAAGCAGCGCACTCAGGCCACAACAATGTGGAGCATTTTACTGTGGCCCAGTAGTGTGTGGTATTAGCCAGGCCCTGTAGAGATCAGCCTGGCAGTCAGATCCAGCTCTGAAATCCGCAGGCCGCTCTGCTGCCTGCCTACGGCAGTCGGCTCATTCACACAGGGAAGATAATAGGTGTGATGCAGCATATAGCACAAAAGTGGGTCAAACCCAAACCAAAGGGCAGGAAACTTTTTAAGGACGTTTGGACATAGGAATATTTCACATTCTTCATCTTAACAGAGGCCAGTTTCCTCCAGGAGGTGGGAAGCAAGTGCTGACGGTGATACTTGAGCCAGTAGCACCCATGCGAGCGATGACATAGATCACACCTGCATTTCACATATTTATGGCTGCGAATGATATGACAGAGCCAAGTCACAAAAGGCACCAGAAAAGAACAAATTGGAACAGAAAGACATCGGATCCACTGGAATGAAACTGAGGAGTGAGCCATGGTCAAAGGACAGCTATATGCACCAGCCAATAAAGCGCTCACTGCGTGACCCAATAAGCTGGAGCTCAGGCGATGAGGTGTAAAAGTCACTAAATTTTATATTTCCTTTGAGCACGGGGTGCTTTTTCATGTCCTAAAATATTAATTAGGTCAGCCATTTTGTAGCATCTCTGCTCCTAAAAACAGATGACAAATTAGCCTGAAGAACCCTTTACATATAGGCTTACGGAGGTCATGTTGCAAATTACCCTGCACAGAAAAGGGACAAGCTGTCCCAATTGTTTTTGCTTGGATTAAAAGGACACAAAGGAACAAGCGAGTTTAGACAGGTGAAAAACACTGAATTGGCACGTCAGAATTGTAAAAGTTTCACGGTATCAAGGGCAATCTTATATTTGGCGTGAAGGGCTAATCCTCTTTTGCAATTACGTTGGGAAGGTTACATTTTGAGGAGAGACGAGAATTATCAAGAAGCATGTTAGAGGAAAGACTGTAAAAGCTACGTGTTCCTGAAATAAGCACAGTACACAATTCCCACACACCCCGAAAGACAATACAGTCTCATATTCCATAGCATTTTTAGATTTTAGTTTAATGACCTGGTTATATCTATAAAAGATGGTTTAGCCCCATGGGCGACAAAAACAGCTAGATGCATCTCAAATCTTCCAGAATGGTCCGTTTTAGAGGACCAACAGCTGATGCACCACGCAGAAGAGTGAGGCAAGTTAGAGGCAAGACCCACTTCTTTCTAGAAAGAGGGCAACAGGGAACTAAACCCTGTCGGAGCAGAGATCTATAGACAGCTGCTGATCATTTGCCTCAGAGCCTGGAAGTCACTGCACATTTGTTGTGGCTATCTGAGCAGACATAGGCAAGGCTTTGACAGGCTCCTGTTTTCCCCGACTGAAAAGTTTACTCACTGGAGGGGGTGCCCTTCTGCAGCGACGTCTCTGTGCTGTGGCTGCTCCGGGGACGATCCCACCCAGGCAGGCTGAGTGAGTGCAGGCCCCGGCCGCGGTCCCTGGCATCGGGCAGCACCCGGGCAGAGTCCTGCGTGTTACTGGGGAAAAGCATCCTGAGCAGAGGACTGCAGTGGCGTCCGAGTCCCGCAGGTCTGTGGGCGTGGGCTGGGGACTGAGGACAGCCTGCAGGCGCTGTTCTCCAGCCGAGGAGGCAAGGGGAGGACGGGGCTCCTTTAAATACCGCGGACGAAGGCGAGCGCACTGCTCCTGCTCCTCAGGTACGCCGGAGAAGTCTGGGAGACAAGCTGCAGCCGCGCCTGCTGAGACTGCCATGCATCTCCATTTGCATCACTGACCCATCGAGCATGTGACCAGGCTGCTGATGCGCTCACGTCCTCCTGCTAATGACATCACCACCCCCCGCCCCCCCATGCACACACCCACCCCCCTGCCCCACACCCTACTGCCCTCCTCTTTCACTGGCTTCCGAAAGGACCAAAAAATTCCGGTTGGAAAATTCCCAGGCTGTCAAACGGCGCGGCACAGATCCACAGAAACGACAGCAGCTTCTGCTAAGGGCTGGTGGAGAGAGAGAGAAAGCGAGAGAGACAGGGAGAGAGAGAGAGAGAGAGAGAGGGAGGGAGGGAAGGAGGGAGGGAGCTGCCCACTCGTGTCACAGACGGCAGACAGCGGCAGTGGCTCGCTGATCAGACGCTGGGAAAGGAGCCATTGGAGACCCGCTCCCCGCCACTGGACGGCCTCCAAATGCTGGCGACAGCCCTGATTCAGCAACTGCCGTCGGTGCAGCATGGGGGGGGGGGGGCTGGCACGGCCGCTTTGGGCCGAGGGTGTCATTGCCTGACTGACTCTGCATTGTTTACCAGGCAGCATCACGCCACTCCCCAGAGGCACGGCTGCCATTGTCACGGCTTTGGGTGGGGAACCGCGGGACAAGGTGACACTGGAGGTGGACTTTTCCTGTTTGCTCATCCTTGCTGCACCTCGACGTGAGTGCGGCCGCAATACAAACAGGCCTGGGCTGAGACCAGGCCAATTCTCATCCTGCTCCTGCTGCTCAGTTTGGCTTCAGCCACCATTCTGCTACATACAGATATTGCACTGTTTCTATGACATTTTTAAAGGAGAGATATTTTTTCGGTATTAATGGGATTTTTAACTGTGATGCTATTAATAAGCAGTGTATCATTTTCACATAGTTACATTAACTTATCTTCTTCAAATGTTTCATATCAGAGAGAGCCATTAGTGAGGACTTGTGCACTTCTTGGATCTATGTAGTGCATTGTACAAAAATGCCACCATTTCCCAGCATGACGACAATAATAATAAAATAATAATAATTCCCAAGTAAATATTTCAAAAGGCAAATGAGCTGACTAATGACTCAGCTTTGTCTAATGCAGTCAATTTGTAGATTGATTTATGAAGCTTTAGGGTAGCTGACAATCAAGTGACCATGACGGGTGTGTCACCTGGATAAAGCAGGCGGTCATAAGCGGTAGTGTCCCATCTCTGTTCTACATAAAGAACCATTGCTGGAATGTTCCGAGTGCCTCTGTGCAAGTTCCTCAGCAGGAGTTGCTATCATGGGACGGCACGATATCTTCTACAGAAACTTCAGAAAGTGGAGTTTAAATCAGTCTGAGGTCTAGGGGGATAATTCCATTACATGATTCCATTATATTCCTGCAGTGGTGTTCTGGAGAGGTTACACAGACCTTCATTCTCAATATCAGACTGTGGAAGCATAATGGCTTCACCTTTAAACCATGACATTAGTGTTCCGGTGCATGTAGCTGGCTCATGGTGAACAAAGGTTTTGTAACGTGTTCCAGGTGATACATCATAAGTAAACAGCTCAAAGGCTGAACAAAGAACAATCATATACTACATATAATTTTAAATAATGTAATGGAGCACATTCCATAATATTACCCAATCACTGTAATGATGGTGGTCAGTCCATATTCACCTTTTATTAATATACTGCTTTTTTTCGTCATAAAGCTGTACTCAGACACATTTTCCACAATCACGCAGGGTTTTACTGACACAATATACTCTCACTCTTTCAGGAGGAACTGATCAATTTCCTCACCTGGGGGAAAAAAAACTCCATCCACACGAGAATGCGCATAACAAAAAACACAAGTAGCAGATAATAATAATAATAATAATAATAAATATTATACAATCTGATGCTAAGCTAATTACACTAATGTACATTTATTTCAGATTTCAAAGGGTTGTGGTTTTTACTGAGCCTACAAATCTTACATGTAACTGAATCACACAAAAGCTTTTTAAAGAAATCTTCATGACAGAGTAATGTCTCCACGCTGCTACAGCAGGCTCAGTCCCCTCTTAGTTGCCTCTGCAGAAGATGCATCAGAGTCTGCGTCACTGTAAACTGCAGGAATTGAACTAACAGGATTCTCTTTGCTCCAAAGAAACAGAATCGTCTTGAATTATTCAGTGTAACATGGCAATACAATTTAGGGTTTGTAGACCATATAAAACAAGTAGTATTAAAAAAAAGAGGCATGTGACATAATTTCCCGTTTAGAGTTGTTCTAAAGAACATAGAATTTAGTGTTTATCTATTATTTTAATACAGTTATTAATGGTGATAAAAAATGTACAAGGTCATTGCAGGGAAATAGAGACAGCACTGCACTGAACGACCAAAACAGTCAGGAAAGGAAAAAACCACAAGAGTGAAGTGTCAAGCAAGGGCTGTGTGAGGGGAGGGGCACGCTGAAAGGTCCTGCCGCTGAAGGCGGGGCCGTGTGAGGGGAGGGGCACGCTGAAAGGTCCTGCCGCTGAAGGCGGGGCCGTGTGAGGGGAGGGGCACGCTGAAAGGTCCTGCCGCTGAAACGCACCCAGTTAGCAGACGCAGAGCTGAGAAAGTGGCTAAAAGTGGATTAAACACTGAAATGCCGCATTTTCCATAAGGGCAATCGAGAGAGAAGAGACATTGTGACATTGGTCATAATGAAGCTGCTTGCCATAAAAGGGCTCCTTAAACGATGTGAGGCCAGTAAAGGCATCAGCCGTGTGAGCTTAGAAACACAGTGCGATTACATGAGGCTGTTTTGCACTGGTCCACATGCTACATTCAGGCTGGCCTCACAATGAGCGATTCAGGCTCCCGCTCAGCGCAAACAGGGCCCCTTTCAGCCGTCACATAATACTGCATATTGTGTACAAGATGCAGATATTTTTTTAACCACATAAAAACATTTGTAGGCAATAAGTGATTCTACTTTGGGTGAGATTTATAATGAAATAGAACAGTTTTATTTGAGTCATTGTACTTTAGAAAATATGCATTCATTTATTCAGTGGGTTTAAATTTAATTGGCCAATAAGTCTAATTTCATTTCACCTGCATGTACTGTTTTGTATAACAGCAGAATAATAATATAATTATTAAAATGTGAGATTTATGTACATTCTAGTACAGGGGTGGCCAATCTTACCCGCAAAGGGAGAGTGTGTATACAGGTTTTTGGGACGACCTTTAGGTCAACTGTACAAACCCAGGTGTGAGGACTCATCAGCCAATCACTCCTTTGATTAGTGATCTAATTAGGGACCTGCAGCGAAAACCCACACAAATAACGGCTCCTGAAGGGTAAGACTGACCCCTGTACTATCTATTTAATATTATGTTAAAATCTCCCCTGCTGGTTATCCGAGTTCAAGGAACCTCGTGCTCATCTGAAGCATGCCTTCTACAGTCTTCCATAGAATTAATTTTTTTGTCTCATAATAAATAAAAAAGGAAATAATTTGTTTATATGGGAACATTTTTATGTAGGAATGAAAATAAGCACAAGAAGTGACATACGCGCTCACACAGGCACAAAGCGAAGCCGTTCTCAGAGGGAGCTGCCAATGGGGGGGGTGGGTGCTTGGTGTTTGGGCGCAGAGATTTAGGAGCAAGATGTGAGGATGAGGGCAGACGAGAGGGGCCCTCAGTCAGGGCCATCACTGTGAAAGGGCCTGGAGGATGTCCTTCACCAGCATCGTGCCAATCAGCATCTTCTCGCAGTTGACTGTCAGCTGGGCCACGAGCTGCTCTCTCGTCACAATGGTAACGAGTACCAGGCTGCCACTGGTCACCGTCTTACCCGCGAACCTGCATATCGGCGGGGGGGGGGGAACAGGAAGGAGGTTGACATCAGGTCAAGATTGGAAAGGAGAGCAAAAATGGAGGCAGAGAGTGCATGCGAACATTAGTCGGACATCACTATTTGAAAAGAACAGAATAAATTTACAACTATAAAGCAGTTTTTCCCAACCTTTTACCAGGAGCTAGGAGGGAGCAAAAATGTGGACTGTCTGTGGGTCCCCAAGGACTGGGTTGGGAAACACTTCTATAAAGAATAAAGGCGTTCATCCTCCAGCTGCTGGGTAACTAAAGCAGCGTAACACCACATGTCACAGAGAGGCGCTCTGCAGACTAAGAGTCTCCTGGGTTTGAATTCAGCACACATGGAGCGACATGGTCGTGTACACAAAGTAGCTGCAGATACTGGATACCAGATACAGGGAGGATAGGCTTTCCCCCGCCCCCCCAAGACCTCAGAAGGCCGGTGTCTCACCTGCACTCCATCTCTGAACCACAGGGCACCCGGCTAAGGCTGGCTGTAGAGGTGACCCTCTGCACAATGGCCGCATCGCCCTGGCACGTCTCTCCCAGGGTCAGCTTCTCTGTGATCTCGTTCATGCCCGTCAGCTGGCCTGCGATTAAGGACATGCCACTGTGTAACTAAGTCAGCTCCCGCTGTCCGAGGCATCCTGAGGATATCGCATCAGGCGGCCTGCTCCACACTCAGCCAAACATATCACTTTGTCATTCACTCGAAGATATTTTGCTTGTACAATATATAACCATAAAAAGCTTTTACAAAATGGGCAATTTTCACTTTTAAAAATTACTCAGCTAAGCTCTAAATACTGTGCAACTTAAAGGATTGAAAATAACAACATCTGAATATACAGTAAATTGTTCTACTCTGGCTTTGATGGTCATAATGGAAAGAAGTTACACAATCCCACCACAAAGGTGTAAAACAGTGACTTGTTTTTTGAATCGGCTCCAAGGCATCTTATTTTTGCTGAAATACCAAGAATAGATGAAAACTCTGAGGGGTTTGCTTCTGCTATAAACAACCAAGCACGTTTCTTTCACCCATGGTCTTTTTTGGTTGCTCTTCATAAGTCAAAAATAGCTTTTCCATGCAATAAAACTGATGAAAAACATTTAACTGCATGTACTGTAACATGTTTGGCTACGTGCTGTCTCCGTGTGCTGTCGGCGTGTGCAGTTGCATGCTGTTGCTGTTGCTGTGTGCTGTCACTGTGCTCTAGCCGTGTGCTGTCACCGTGTGCAGTTGCATGCTGTCGACGTGCTCTGGCAGCGTGCTGTCACCATGTGCTGTCACTGTGCTCTGGCAGAGTGCTGTTACCATGTGCTGTCGCTGTGCTCTGGCCGCCTGCTGTCGCTGTGTGTTGTGGCTGTGCAGTTGTCGTGTGCTGTCACTGTGTGGCGCACTGTGCTCTGACTGTGTGCTGTCTCTGTGTGGTGCACTGTGCTCTGACTGTGTGCTGTCGCTGTGCTGTATGGCAATTTCCCTCCTGATTCTCTCAGCCCTCATAAACCAGCTTCCCTGGGTCATTGCTGTTCCTACATGGCGTGTATTGCTCTGTGACAGACCGAGCCTCCTGCCCTGTGTTTCCTGTCACAGCCTGCAGGTTCACAATAACCAGCTCCCACGTCTCCACCCCTGGCTCCGCCCACATTCCACACTTGTCTCCGCCCACCCCAAGGTGCTCTCACCTTGCTCCTTCTTGAACTCGTTCTCTGTCATGAACACTGGCATCATCAACTCCCCCACCGGTGGCTGAATCGTCAAGAAGAACTTCCTGGTGTGGGTGCTGCTGGGGCAGTACAGAGGACATGGAACAAATGCTGAGTCAGGACATGCGCACTGTGCAGAGCCCATCACTGTAGTATAAATGCTGCACCATATATGATGTGCACACTCATGTGTCCTTACTGCCAGACATACATGACTCACTTGCACCTCTAAGGGTCACTGTCTATTGTTCATTAGTTATGTATACACTGTCAGTTGGTGTTTGTACTTGGGTTTAGCTAAATGCGTAGTAATCTGCTGCACTTAGCGCACACGACTGATAAAGCATCGTGAAGCTCCTGCGTGCAGCATGCGATGGACGGAGGGCAGTGTGCACTTACCAGAGCTGGAAGTTGGCGGCCTGTGTGGAATCAGAGAAATCGATCCCCATAACCACGGTGACTGTCTCACCTGGAGGCAACACATCTGAAGACACATAGGAGGCAACTTCAGAGAAGGTCTTAAAGACCTTCAATCATGTGCCCGTTTAAGGTATGTCAAAGTATCTCAGGATTATCATATTTCTATAATTACAGAATACATTAACCAGGGCCTGTGAATCTCATTTGGAAAATACACTATGTAGACAAAAGTACTGGGACACCTGGCCTGACCCACAGGACACGACATCCCATTCTAAATCCATAGGCATCAATACAGCTTTACAGCTGTAATAGCTGCCACTCTTCTGGGGAGGCTTTCCACAAGATTTTGGGGTGTGTCTGTGGGAATTTTTGCCCATTCATCCAAAAGAGCATTTGTGAGGTCAGGCACTGATGTTGGATGTGAAGGCCTGGCTCACAATCTCCCTTCTAGTTCATCCCAAAGGTATTTGATGGGGTTGAGCTCAGGGCTCTGCATGGGCCAGTCAAGTTCTTCCACACCAAACTCACCCAACCATGTCTTGATGGACCTTCCTTTGTGCCCTGGGGCACAGTCATGCTGGAGCAGAAAAGGCCCTTCCCCAAACTATTCCCACAAAGTTGGAAGTATTGAATTGTCCAAAATGTTTTGGTATGCTGGAGAATTAAGAGTTACTTTCACTGAAACTAAGGGGCCTAGCCCAACCCCTGAGAAACACCCCCATACCATTACCCCTCCTCCACCAAACTCATCCAACCATGTCTGTACAGACCTTTGCTTTGTGCATTGGGGTACAGTTATACTAGAACAGAAAAGGGCCTTCCTCAAACTGTACCCACAAAGTTGGAACCATAGCACTGAAAATGTCTTTGTATGCTGAAGTATTAAGAGTTCCCTACACTGGAACTAAGGGGACTAGCCCAACTCCTGAGAAACAACCCCATACCATAATCCCTCGTCCACTAAGCTTTACAGTTGGCACAATGTAGTCAGACAGGTAATGTTCTCCTACCATCCACCAAACCCAGACTCATCCATCAGACAAAGAAGACCACCAGACAAAGAATCATGATTTGTCACTCCACAGAACACGTTTCCACTGCTCCAGAGTGCAGTGGCGGTGTGCTTTACACCACTCCATCTGACGCTTGGCATTGCGCTTGGTGATGTGAGGCTTGCATGCGGCTGCTCACCCACAGAAGCCCATTCCATGAAGCTCACGGCGCACGGTTTTTATGCTGGAGTTAATGCCAGAGGAAGTTTGTAACTGTAGTTATTGAGTCGACAGAGCATTGGTGACTTTGACACACCATGCACCTCAGCACTCGGTGACCCCGCTCTGTTACTTTACATGGTCTGACACTTTGTGGCCGAGTTTCTGTTGTTCCTAAATGCTTCTGCTTTGTAATTATACCACTTACAGTTGACCGTGAAATATCTAGCAGGGAAAAAAATCACAAACTGACTTATTGCAAAGCTGGCATCCTTGAATTAACTGAGCTCTTCAGAACAACTAATTCTTTCACAAATGTTTGTAAATCTGACTGCATGGCTAGGTGCTTGATTTTATACACCTGTGGCAATGGGTCTGAATTGAGAGGTGTGTCCCAATACTTTTGTCTATACAGTGTATCTGTACAGAAGCACAGGTGTGGTATAAAGGGGCAGGGCTGCCATTCCTGACCGATCTCTGGGAACTCTGCGATGCGCATTCCAGATTGCAGCTTGGGCTCCTGGATGCGTAGGTTGCGTGCCTCCGTGTCGCCACTGTTGGTGAACTGCATCTGCACGGAGACCATGTGGGGATCATGGCTGAAGGGCCGTCGGTTGAAGCAGTAGCTGACAGAGAGGCCCTCGCCCGTGATGCGGTGCAGCAGCTCGTAGCTCTTCACTGGGCACGACGCAGGGCTGACGGCCTGTTGGACACGGAAGACGAAAACAGCTTCCTCTCTCATACACACCAGCCTCACTTTGAGAAAAGATTTATGGCCATTTCTACACGGCAAAGTATTTGCTAATGAAATGAAAGGCTTTGCTGAGGGGAGTGTGGCATGCTGGCCTATCTGACCAGTAACGGCATCTTTTTCAGAAGTGCTTAGTCATTCTGTCTCCGCTACTTTGTCTCTGAAGGCACATCAATTACCGCCTGGACAGTTAAATCAGGACTGACTCAAATCAATTCACAGTGACTACAGAAGTATTTTTTCCTGCTATTAAGTGTTTATTAGGGGAAAAAAAGCTTGTATAAGCTCTAAGCAGCTGTAAAGTCCCGGGCAGCTGCATCCCAGCAGGCTTCTGGTTCTCTGTAGGGGAAGGGCTCTGTGATGTGTCACTTGTGTCGAAAGTAAAAGGCCCGTGGCCGGTAGAGGGATCATATGGCCTTTGGGCCTGGGATACAGGCTGACCCTGCTCTTTGATCCTCACTGGTATATCGCTTCGGGCAAAAGTGTCCTGGGAAAGTCTACAGGTGCGTAGCTGAGCTCTAAAGTGGGTTTACTTACCGCCGGGGACAGTGCCGAATCCGACAGGGACAATCCCTCAAGATCTGTCACCAGACTGCTGGACACGAAGTTATTCACAGGGGTCACCTGAGGGGATGGTGTGGGTTCGACTGTACAGTGACACAGAGGCAGAGGGTTGTCAGGGCAACGGCCAGAAATGACACTTAACACTGGTCACAAATAATGCAGATTCTCAAGTGTGTCTTTTTAATTCATTTCGTTTAATTAATATGTATAAATATTAATGGAAATATCTTGGAATCTTGATTTAGACAATATGTATTCCATGTTCATGTACATTTCAATTCATTAAAAAATTTTTAATATGAAAATATTTATAATTTGATAAAATTTTAGTTTTTATATAGATACACTTACAATCATCAAGATCAAGCAGAGACATTTCCGTCTCTTTCTTCGGTTGTCTTGGAGGTGGTTTGGAAGCACAGGTCTGTGAAAAGAGTGGACAGAGATCCCTGAAAAGGCTCTGTAAGCATCTGTGATGCAGAGAACAGGGCACCTCGTCGCTGACACGTCTCTCAGTGGTTTCTCTCTCATAAATGGCAGTTCCTGTTCTAGCAGGTCAAACAGGGTGAGTGTGAAAATCACGGATGCTAACATAGACCTCCACTGCGCTGGTGGTTTTTGAAGGTATCTGGCTGTGATTGCTGCCTCCGCAAGCTGAGCTTCCCCCACCTTCTGCTTCACCCTGGTGTCTGTGTCAGACTCCGACTCCCCCTCGGACTCGCTCTCGCTGCTCTCCGAGGAGCTCTCCTCCTCCTCTTCCTCCTCCTCCGACTCGGAGTCTGACGCAGCCTTAGGCCCTTTGCCCTTTGGCGGTTTCTTCCTCTCATCCCCGCTGCTGGGCTCGCTGTCAGGGAGAAGGTGCCGTCTGTGAGCTGCAGCCGTCTCCCCAGACAGAGTGACTACTACCAGACAAGCTGGGAACCCAGCCGTGGCCATATACTTAAACCGGCTCACGCTGCTCCCCATAGTTAATCAACACGAAAAAAGCAGGAATACTAATTATATGAACTGAGAAAAAGAATTATTAGTTTATACTGTAAATGAACTGCAAGCCTCACCGTGAGGATAATGCGATATTCTATATTAATATTCATTCTCTGCTGACTGCTTGCTTCTTAGCCAGTCATTACCTTCCCTCGCTTTCCTGTGTGCTCTTCTTGGCTCTGCTCTTACTCTTCCTCTTGTGTTTCTCCTCCTCCTCCTCCTTGTCTGACTCCGACTCGCCCTCGCTCTCCTCGCTGCCCGACTCTGAGCCGCTCTCCTCGCTGCCGCTGCCAGTGCCGCTGCCCGTGTCCGAGTCTGGAGGGGAGAGTGGAGGCTGGGACACACACAGACACAACTGCCCCCCCCCCACGCATCACCCCTGCTCGTGACCTTGTACTGCAAAGGGCCCACAGCGCATGCAGGTTAAAGCAACATGCTTATGATGTTAAGAAAGAGGTGCTGAATATGGCAAATAAAAAACATAAAATAAAAAACATAAAAATCCCAAAACACAAGCAGCTATGTGATATCTGAGGCCAGCAGAACATGGCAGACTCTGCTGTCGCTATTGAACGATGGCCTCAGTTACCGCTGTCTGCCGACTCTGTGGGTCCGGACTCTCCCTCTGAGTCCGAGTAGAAGGGCTTTTCCACCTTCTTCTCCTTTCTCTTCTCACGGCTGCTGCACTTGGTCCACTCAGGCACCTGCAGGCAGTGCAGATGTGGTCAGCACCTGCAATCTCCACGGCCTTTTTCTGTCAGCTATGCAGCCTGGCACAGGGGGCGCCCGCCCACCCCCCCCCCCCCCGCCGGGCCCGGGAGGAGCGGGCTGGAGGGGGGGGGGGGGGGG
>JAOYFF010000007.1:592945-603866 GCA_025773925.1 Cryptomyrus ogoouensis | reverse complement strand
TATGGGGACCAGGAAACCGGTCCCCATAAGGGAAAAAAAACGGATATTTATCACGTTATGGGGACATTATGTCCCCACAAGGATAGGTAAACCCGTTCGCACGCACACACACATGCACACACACACACACACAAACACGTGCCCGCTCGCACACACATGCACACACACACACGTGCACGCATACACACACACGCACGCACACACACACACGCACACACGCGCACGCAGGCACACACACGCACGCACACACATGCACACACACACACACGCACGCACACACATGCACACACACACGCGCACGCAGGCACACGCACGCGCACGCAGGCACACACACGCACACACACACGCGCACACACATGCGCGCACACACACACACACACATACACACACGCGCACGCACACACATGCACACACTCACGCGCACACACACACACACACATACACATGCACACACGCGCACGCACACACACGCACACACTCACGCACATACATGCACACACGCACACACACACACGCGCGCGCACACACGCACATATGCAAAAACACACACACACGCACAAACACACACATACAAACACACACACACACACACACAAACACAAATAGGTCTACCCCTGTCTGCTGAAGATTTCTAAAGCAAATTGTGTAAAACTGTTAGCAGCATTAGGCTGCAGCATGCATCTTTAAGACAGTGGTCTGCAGCAGGAACTATAGTGGGTTCGTGAATCATTGGCAACACATTTTTGTTAAATTGTATAAAATATGTCTGCAAATAAATATTAGATAATGTCAAACCAGAAATAAGTCAAACCAATGATAAATAATTACTCTCACATGCTCTATGGATTACACACACTCGGCTGGTTGTCATCCAGATTCTTTATTCAGCTCACATGCTGGCACGGGTGCCTCACTGGGACAGCAGAGACTAATGTAACGTAAGCTGAAAACACAATGCTATACCAGTATAATTCACTGAGGGGAGGGGTGGGGCCTGTACAAATGTGAAACGAATTTGCGCATAATTCGTACCTGTAGAGCTTGGGGATGGCGTGGGCGGCGGTCTTGCGTACATAGGGCGACATGTCCGAGGCAGCCTCCCTGATGGCAAGCATCATGATGGGCACAATGATGGTGACCCTGATGCTGGAGAGGACCCGCAGAGCGCTGGCTCGGATCAGCTGGTTCGGGTCCTGGAGACAGAACAGGCAGGCATGCCGCTGGTACCACGCCTACATCAATACGGTATCAGGGATTCATCCCTGAAATTGCTGTTGTGGCTGTTCACGGCTGAACATTTTCATTTATTTATTCCTGTATTTTTATACCAACATAATAAAATCAACAGTTACTCGTGTTTTTACAGGGTTTCCAGTTATTTTCTTTACCCCACAAAACAGCAAAGATATTCATACAAAACATACACAACTTAAATTTATGCACAAATCATTCTTGATGCTTGATGACGTCAATCAATCAAGGTACAATTATGATGAACCTAAAAATTTTGAAACGGATTGTCACTGACATTATTTAATTTGACTTTAGGTCTTACATTAATATCTATTTAGCAGACACTTCTGTATATACAATTGAGAATCAGAGATCAGGGTCAGCCAGCAACCCTGAAGCAACTGTGCTTAACCCTCTGGGAAACTGGAGTAGGGAACACACACTCACTGACTGGGGCAGGATCACACATTTCTTTCAATATCATAAACTTAATTCATGGCAAATAAAGTATTTATTATATATTTGTTTTGCCATTACACTCATCTTAAATGTATATTTAATGTATATTGTAAATATGTCAGATTTATGTTAAGTTTGTAATCTGACATCAAAGTATAGACATTGCAAAATGCAGTTTGGAACACTTGCAGAAACATAAAAGTACATAGTAAGCAATGGTGCCAGTTTGTTTTGGTCCCAGATTTCTGATCACCAAAGTCTTGGGTACATGAAGATGACGAAATTGTGTAGTTGCAACATTCAGTTGGATAAATAAATAAGAAAAACCTGACTCATGTCACTATTTCTGGCTCCTTCCATTGAATATGAGCCATTCACACCTGGCCACATCCCCCCCCCTTTTATGGTGCTGATGGGGATGTATCTGGATCGCATTCACCGTTGTGTTATTCATCAAATTACCATGTGAATGCGATTCGAATACACGGTAATGCAGCTATTTAGAATGCGAATAGCGATCTTCAAGGTGAGGGTGGTACTACACGCCCCCGATGCAGGTAAAACAAAGAAAGGTGACGTGGATTACTTTTTTGCCGATTTAACCTAATTTAAAAACTTTAATACTTCCAATAATGGACGTTTTGAAAAGAAGACAGAGTACAGATTTAATCAGTTTTTTTCATGATTCTACATAAAGATTTCAGTGAGAAATAAACTGAAATAGACGCGAAAAATACGTTGCATTGCCAACGATGCGCTTGTCCCCAGAGTGCAGTCACTCTACCAGCCACAGGATTTGAACTCATGACCTTCTGGTCACGGGTTCAGAGCCACACACCACCTTTCTCTGACAGAGGACAAAAGCCAAGTGTAAATTTGTTCTGTACCTCTGCCTCTGCAATCTGACTAATGTTCAACAGCCTGGAGTCATTGCTAAAAATAGCTGGAGTGACATTAGAACGTCCTCTTTGCGATCTGGAATGAGCAGATATAAATGCAGGTAAGCCTCTGTGGGAGACGACACGTCCTATCCAGAGCATCAGGCGAGACAAACGCCTGTGATGACGAGGCCCTTGTGTACTTCAGTAATGGGACAGCCCTGGAGACACAGATGTCTCCGAGGGTTTTGTTTTCAGTCCCTCAATGCACAAAGAACAAAATTGCTTCGGGGAAAACAGCTAAAAATTGCCCAACATCCAGTTTTACACTAATCTCTCTGAGGAAGCCACAGGAAGTCATTTACCATATCCTGCAATCTTCAGTGAGTTACAAACACAACATATTGGAAAAAAATCACAATTGGGAATGTGCATGATTGTTTTATCTGCTAGCCGTTTCATTCAAAATGTGATCAGTAACCTAATATTCCATATATAACCCATTCTTAAGGTTATTTAACTCCACAAGACTGACCTTTAACCCCCTCTGGAAGGTGGAGATAGAGAGCAGTGCAAGGTCCTGTTGCTCCTCAGCATATCGGACCAAATACACATAGACCAGCTTCTTCACCTGGAGCAAAAGGGGCAATCATAGATAGATCATCATTTTTATCTTTTTGTTACAAAGAGAAATTGGAGAAAAGGCTGTTCAACCCTGAAGAGGAATGTAAAACTTCCTAATCTCTTCCAATGTGAAACACGGTCATAATTTTGGAAAAACAGCATCTATAAATTTTTGCCAAGACATAACAAAATAGTGCTACATACAGGTCATCGTATCTGGAAAATGGCCAACAGCAGAATGCATTATTTTAAGTGTTACACTCACTCACTAATAATTTGGCAGGAAACAGGCATGCGAAATAGGGCCGTCCTGCTCAAGAGCTCACCTCGATATTCTTACAGGCCACGTTCTTCACCACTGCAGGGAAGAGGTCTGAAGCGTTTTTCCCCCTGGCTATCATCTAAAGAAAATGCACGAATTGGTAAGCATCTCCGACTGACGACTACATCCACACAATAATCTCCAGCAGGACCAGATTTGTTTGAAGTCATATGGAGCCTGTTAACAAGCAAGAGGACATAAGAACAAATACATTCACACTTACTGTTACATTTTTACACTTTATTTATTTAGCAAATGCTGTTTCCAAAGCATACATGTACTGATTACATGAAAAACATGAAAGCAGGGCACTGTAAAATGTCTAAGCTTTCACAGGCCAGTCTGGCTTTGAGAAGGTAGAATAGGGACCTTCTTGGTGAATAAGTGACTTGTCTGCGCTCCTTAACACATAAAAATGTAAGACCTTCTCTGTGGCTGTCTCTACAGTATTTTACCATGTCCTTCAAAGTTTGAGCACCACTAGAAAATATATTGATCTTTCCAGCTATAAATACATTTCTCTGAAATAAATAATTCAGCCATATGCACCTTTAAAATGAATCAGTTGACAAATATTTAACACTGGACTGTTCATTCCCTTTCAATTATAGTTGATTGTCACATTAATGAGTCTGCAGACATCTTTGCAATCTTCCCTGGTGTGTCAAGAGGTTCAAAGTACAACAGATCAATTGGGGCCAACTGTCAACATGAAACCTACTTCAGAACTAATGGTCTAACTGACACTTGCTAAAAGACTTCCTATTCCCTTGCCGTTCATTACTTCTGCCAAAAAACTGTGCTTTAATTAAAGCTGAATTGCCGTTAATTAATTAGCAGAGCTTTCACATTCATATAATGTGCATAAACAAGTATAACACAGAACAATTACAATGCAGAATCAACAAGTACAATTTATTAAATTCATGAAAATTCAAATTCATGGGCTTAATCATGACCCCTGACCCTTGTCAGTCTTAAGCATAATCATGCCAAGGGATGAGCTGTACCTGCTGGCCAGTGTTCCCATGGTGCCACTGCAGCTTTTGGGTTCCCTACCAGTACACAAATGACTCCAAACAGTAACTGCAGCCTTCAACTACCTTTGCTGCTCTTGTGCCTCCCACCTTCACTGTTGTCCACTGGTTAATGGCATCCTGTTTATTCCTGTTTTTCTTTTGCTCATGTTGAACCACTATCACTGGTTGATGTGCTTCCACACCTACTTGTCCATCACTCTGTCCATCCCATTAGTTCCACTAGCTTCTCTCTCACGCCCTGGTTACTGCCACTACCTTAATAGGCATCCCCATGGAAACCAGCTGTATTAAGAAGAGGCGGGCCAAACATGTCAAAATGATGCTATAACGACCGGATGAGAACTCATTTAACTTCCAAAAGAAAGGAGAATAAGGTAAGGTACAGACTTTTTCAGATTGACTTCAGCACCAATTAAATAAGTCACATGTGATCAATATGTGCAAGTGACGTATGATACAATCTTACTCAATTAATACTGTACAACTGGCTGTAAATATTATCCGTTAGTCTTGTGTTCGGAAAGGCTACACAAGACCGTGATTTAAAATTCGGTGAGGGAAATCAGACTGATGTGAGTCTGCTCAGTGCCTCCTACTTCAAACAAATCACCGTGAACTAGTTTAGTATTTAAAAAAGGAAACTGCGTTACATTTACTGGAGTGTGGCAACTGGGTGGGAATTGAGTCCCTGGCATCTGTGACACAAGAAGCAGCTGCTGAAAGTAACAGACTGGATTAAGTTTGCAGGATTATCCCAGTGGCTGGCTGACCGATTGTCTTTCTGATATAAACGCAGCAGGGCTAGGTGGCTGATACAGTTTCATGGGTACACCTTTTACACTCTGGGGCTGGTTCAGTCATCCTTCATCACTCTGACCCACCAAATAACACCACTGGGTGGATTCACTTCACAAAATAAAAAATTAATAATAATGACCAGGGAAATGCATTATGGTTGGCACTCACTCCTTTTTGCTACTCAAAAGCCGGCATAAAGGGGAACTTACTGCAACAATCCTCTTCATGGCCTCGAGCTTCAGGGAATCTTTGTTGCTGTCCAGCATTTCCTTCAAGTCATCATGTCTTGGGGTAAAAATAGGGGTTTCAATTTTTATTCACTTATCTTTTCGTCATGCACACACTGCAGTCTGTTACATAATTGGTTAGAAATGCTTTCAATGCAATGACATGGGTTTTTATTTTCCTTTGTTATTCACTATCCATGTTTTCTACACCACCTTCATTTCTAAATTTAAACATTACAAGGAAAAATCCCCCAGATGTATGCCTGAGATACAGGAATAACACACATTTTGTTCTGAAGTATTTACATGAATGGAATTACTCTTTCTCATGAAGTACACGAAATGGAGATGTGAATTTCTCTAAGTTACAGTCTTTCATCATGTCTGATTCCGCATGCTGTGCCCGCGGCGTTTCTTAATAGTCTATGCGGCATCGCTCCTTCTGTACAGCAACACACCGGGGGAGCAGAGCATCTAATGCGCCCCCAGAGCAAAAACATGGCCCATGGAGAATTCCCAGAAGTGACCATAAAAAGCAGAACTCGGGAAGGGAACCGGTCATTCCTAACAGTAATGGACCGTACCTAATGTAGCCCTTGAAGAAGCACTAAGTTACTATGGTAATGGGCACTGATTCAGATTCGGTGGCTAAAAGTGAAGCCATTAGCGGGCTCCTCCATTCAGCTGTGAGTAATAAACGGCAGATTTCTGCGCGTTATTTTGTCTCCCCGCAGCACCGGCACCTGCTCCATCCCAGCAAGCACTATTCACTAGTCGTGCTATGCTATCGCGTGGGCATAAACGGCTATTAGCCAGTAGCCATTAGCAAAGCATCAGCGGCGCGAGACCTTCTCGCGCGGCTCGGTAGAAGGCCGTCCGACAGCGTGGCTGAGCCAGGGATGGCCGGTTCTCACTCAGGGATCGCAGCCGAGCCAGGGATGGCCGATTCCCAGGCAGGGATCCGAGGTTGGTATATGAGTAAAAAAAAAAAAAAAAAAAAAAAAACTTGCCGAGCGCGTGCGTGTTGGGGGTGTTCGCTGCTCGATTCCCCTAGTGTCTGCCCCCTATGGTCAGCCCTGTCGAACAGTAGTTCATTTCCTGCCACCTATAATAATAATAATAATAATAATAATAATAATAATAATAATAATAATTATAATAATAATAAACATTTAGATTACTAGGTCATAATCCATATTTTAAAGTCTGAATCGATTCGATTCTCAAAATGAAAACATATAGATCAAAAGAATCGATATTTCAGCATCGATCCACACACCCCTTCCCGGTGTTACGCTGAAAAAGGCATCCCTGCTGTGTTCTGACGAGTTGAGCTTTTAGGGGTTTTTTGGGGGTTAGGGTTTTAGGGGTGTTTTGGGGGTTAGGGTTTTACGGGTTTTTTGGGGATTAGGGTAAGGGTTAGGGCTATCGATTACCACTACGGTAGCCTAACTCGATAAAGTAGCTCACCTCGTTTCAGATCAGCGACCAATCGGTCATTTAGAGACAGGCATGCATTCTACGGCGCAGGGATGCCTTTTTCGGCATAACACCTGCGCTACTTCGGATACCTTAATCAAGTATGTGCCATATAGGTCTGTTGCAAAACTAGCCTGGTTTTCCGGAATCTAAGCTAAATTATTTTTAAAAAGGAAATTGATGACGTACCACATGACGGTCGAGGTCCCAGCTGACCGGAGCCATACTTAAATACAGCATATCCCATGTTATTCTTACCAATATAATCATACATTTATATATTATCCACGTACATGATAAAAGTTACAGATATAAAACTAAAAAAAAACGCAAATAGTAAACCAGAGCCAACATTGTGTTCAGAATTGCAATGCCTTCTTGCCGACGTCGATCTGCTCTGCGCAGGTATTTTTTGTGCCAGCAGGCTCACGCCAGCCCCAGTAAGATTACCGGCCAAGGCTGCTTCCACAAATCACCTGCTCAGCCTAACTAGGATTATTCTTCCAGCCGAAACGGGTGACAACGCATAGAAAGCTAGGAATAATGACTTCATCCAAGGTGGCTCCTACTCACTGCCAGTGTCTATCACTCCTTTGAGGGTGGGAAAAAACATACTGTAATTTAAAAACTTTACTTTGTAAAGTAAAATGATGGTGGGGAAAAACAGTGTAATCGTTAAATTTTACTTTTTAAAGTGTGTAAAATGATGGTGAGAAAACTAATTTAAACTTTTTTCTTCTGAAATACACCTATAATACATTAACATCAGAAATAATTCATTCTTAATAGGTTAACGGGTCACAAAGCATTATAGCAGGAATCACTGCATCACTACAAGATTAATCAATTAAAACGTGAAGTTCGAAAGCCACAGTCAAGAATGCTTTCAAAGAATGTGGTTGACTAGACAATTTATAATTCAACAGCTTTGTTCTTGTATATGGAGTTACATCCACCTGGTGAAGGTTGTGGTGTTACATTCATAATACAATATTACAAATAATATTCTGTAAGGTTTTTTTAGCAGTTGTTACTGCAGAGTAGTAGGAATCTTATTACACAAGTAATTTCTGATAGAAGAATTAACATTTTGTCCTTAGTAAAACTGCTTCCTCGGTTGCCGCCCTGTTCTGGGTTGCTCCCAGGCCTGCAGCCATAGTTTCTGGGATAGACTCCAGACCCCCACGACCCTGCACAGGATTAGCGGGTATGGAAAATGGATGGATGGATGAAACAGCTTCTATAGCTGTTTTATAAAAAACACCTTTATATCTTTAAAGAAAATTTAAGATTTCTTGAGCCATCCACTGTGAGATGTTTTAGCTGCAATACAATAATGTAAGTAATGTAAATGTAGACATTTTTCTTTCCTGTATAGAAATTCGCTGACTGTTTTTGTTTCCAGTGTATTTACAACCTTCAGTAATGAGAAATAGGTTTGAAAAACAACCTGAAAATAGCAAAAAAAAAAAAAACAGAAAAACACTGCAATACCTAAAACTTCACCATGTTTCTTAGCTCCAATATTTTTCGTCTGCTGATATGGACGTCATTAAAAATATAATTTTAAAATCCTCCTGGGTGCTGAAATTCCAGAGTGTACCTGGAGGAAAACACCTTTTAAAAGCTCCGGTTTACAATAGGTTTCCAAGGCAACAGAAATTAATAAAGAGAAATCAAAGTGTTTTTTTTTCTCCCCAGTCATTTCAGAGTGATGTTATTTTCAGGATGCTAGTTTAAAAATGGAAACATACAGAAGAAAACACCTTTTCTGTATAAACATGAGCGCTCTGGCCATTTTGCAAGATTTTCCCACTATCTGTCAATGCAGTGGCATGTAAGACCCTTGCATCTATCGCTTGTTCTACAACTGATATCAAAAAGAAAATGCAGAAGACGCCCCAGCCATGGATCACAGGAGGGCTGTCAGGCGTATTAAACCATTAGCAGGAAAACCGGCATTTTAAGTCTGTAACAGCAGCTAAATTATAATAACTTCTTTGCTGTGGCTTACGGACCTTTGGAATAAAATCACAAAAAAAGTGACTTTCTAAAGTGAAATGAAGAGAAAGAAAGTGCAAAAAAAACACCTAAAAAGTTTTGCTGTGAAAACACACTGCACTGCCTCTCGCATGACACCTGTGTGGCTGTTGACTCATTTTGAGGACTTTCAGATGCAGAGTCGAGTGTTTTTGCTGCTTTTGGGGACAAAATAAAGTAAATTTTAAAAAATGAATTGGGAAGCAATTCTGCAATGCTGCTCTTCCTTATGAGGGTCAGTGCATATCAGCTGGCCACGTTAAGCATGTTAAACTACACAGAATCAGCAAAGTCAAATATACATATATAATCAGTTACTGCAGCATACCAGACCACATGTAACAGAGAGCATAAACAGGCTACAGTCAGTGCTGTCATTATGTGTGAAGACAAAGCAGTGTTTCTCCTACCATTATATTTAGGGGGTGCCCCCCCCCACTTGAAGGTCAAGTTAATTTTATTTAATATTATTTTCTATATAGCGCCAGATCACAACAGAAGTCATTTAAGGTTATCTTTCCTATATAACAGGTCTATACATTGTCCAAACTAAATAGCCTTATGATATATATCTTATTTACACAACAAGCTTGTCATTTTTGTCTCTACACGGTCGCACGTTTACAATTCTCCTCTGCTCTCTGTATCGCACATGGCGGAGTTCCGCCCCAATGCATGCGCACAGACACGTGTGCGCACACACACGTGAGCACACTCCCACCAGCAGACTGAGAGCGCGCATCGGTTAATATGTCACGTCAACCACCTGAAAAGCAGACAAAAATATCTGCGTTTTTTTTTGACTGCTGTCATTAAAAGAAACACATGAACACCATGAATCCTGTCGGTGTCCTTCTGTCCCCCCCAAAGCTGTAAACCCAGGGGAAACACTGCAAAGGTATACTGCCATAGCCACAAGACATTAAAAGGCAAACTGAAAGTGAACTTCAAATGCACATATCTATGTTGTATTATACTAAACCCAAATCCACCTTAAAATGAAATATACTGATATACTGCACATATATTTCTCTTCGAAATAAGGAGGACAGTTAGCCTGTGAAAGAAAACGTAATAAGACCAATGGAAAAGAACAAGATGTCCCATAAAAAAATAACAAGCAACCTACTGGTATGACACTGGACCCCCCCCCCCCATCGGGCTGTCTGTGTGTCTGTTTATCACAGAGGCTGAATTTCGTGTCTCCGGCAAATAGTAGCTGCCCAGTAGGCCCACATAGTCGCTCCTCTGTGCTCTGTATTAAAGTTTTGTGGCATCAAACACCTACAGCCTGCAAAAGAGCTTCACCCACCAAAGTCCTCTCATACTCTGAGGAACAAAAACTGACTTCAAATATTCAGGCTCTTAATATGTACTTTAGGTCAGCTTGTCTCAATATTAAGACATATTCTTTAAATCACAGGCAGAATATATAAATCACAGAGTAATCCTTTCTGCTGAATTACAATGCAATGACTGATGCTAGTAAAAAAACATCTATTATTGTACGGAACTGCTATCAATTTACTAGTAAAATTTATCCATAACTGCTTCATCCTTACTATAAATGAGGGCCCTTGAAGATACAACCTGAAATGTTAATACCACCTTAAAAATTTCACTCACACCTTATTCTATAAACGTAAATAAATCCCTATCAGGGGCAACTTTATATTTTAATTAGGGCTGTCAAAATTAACGGGTTAACGCGGATTAATCCATCATCATGATTAATCTGATAAATTTTTTTTAACGCAATTAACCCATCTGCAGCGCAGAATGACTCAAAATCCCTGAAATGTCTCTGTCAACCCATTTCGG
>JAOYFF010000007.1:579705-591047 GCA_025773925.1 Cryptomyrus ogoouensis | reverse complement strand
CCGATCTCACGTTTACAACCCCCCCCCCCCCCCTCTCTCATGTGCCTCTTTCCCCCCCCCCCTCTCCCTCTCTCCCTCCCCCTCTCTCGTTCTCTGTCCTGTCCCCCCCCCCCCCCCCCAGCCCCTTCTCCCGGAGCTTCTGCAGCTTCCTGACATGACTCAGCTATCGTCGACTTTTGCTGGAGTGAGGGCTCCTCCACAGACTGTGACAGAGCCAGTGAATGTGACAGTGACCAGATTCCATTCAAAAGACTCAAAGTCACAGATAATATTGCACTTTTTGCACCAAACAGTCTCAAACAAAGATATATACCAACAAAACAAAGCCATCATCTGTTTTCTACAGCTTTTCATTCGGCCTCTTGGCATTATCAAAAACCCCCAGCCCCTACCAGCTCGGCTCAGAATCTCACACTGGGATGTGGGACCAGGCAGCCTTTTGCAGATGGACAGGGCAGATATCTGCTACCACACAGCACAAACAACAATCCACCTATACATCCCTCAGTTACAAAAGCAGTAGTAGAGATTCACCTCTGCCTCACAGGGCTGACAGTGAAACAGACACAGGCACAGAAGAAAAATGAATCATCACTAGCAAAGTGCATTTGTAGGAGTACAAGCAGGGAGGAGGCGGCTGAATAGAGAATCTGCTAACAGGTTGGTGCTTCATTTTATTACAACACTATGAAATGTCTATGAAATTACGAGGTTATCTGAGGGATACATTTTGTATTTCCAAGGAGGTTTGAGGTGATGATTAAATTTCTTTCATATCAGAAGGAGACAGTGCTAAAGAAATCACTTTATGGACATTATTATATGATTTTAGTTATTAAAAAGAGACAAGTATCGTAAAATATATTAGATTTACACTCTTCTAAGTGAAAACTGCTATTTTAACATGTCACTTTAACTCTGTCACTTTAAAAGCACTGAAGCAACAGTGTAAATTTTGTTTCAGCTAACATTACAGATCAACAAGGCTTTACAATATAGGGCTGCTCAATTATGGCAAAAATCGTAATCATGATTATTGTGGTCAATATTGAGATCACAATTATTTAACACGATTACTCACTGACTGGAAATATTATGGCATTTACTAAACTAAAATATAAGGGGTTGGAAAGGGGGCACTGGATTTATAACACGACAAAAGGGGAGCATCACTGCAAAACGAAATGCCGCACAATAGCAATTTTATCAGTTGTTTTGGTTTGATAATCGCTGGAAGCCAAAATCGTAATTAAAATTAAAATTTTGATTAATTGCCCAACCCTACTATAATACAGCTTGCATTCTTCATGATTCTGTCATTGAAACTTGAATAGGTCATTTGCATTAAAAGCACACAGACTAAATAAAGAACAAGAAAGTTGTTATTGTAAGTTCTTTAAACTAATATTTCTCAAAGACTTCTGCCTTATTTTGTATTACAAATGCGTGATATACATCACTAAGAATATATACCTATTGTCCATTTGGTTAGCCTCTCGGCTGTAGCCAGAAGCATGATCACTCACCAACTGGCTGCTTTTTGAAATCTGATTCTGTGCTACATTATCTCAGCCGTGGCATACTCCTCAAATGACGTGTAGCAGCTGCTTGTGGCCAGGTGCACATAATAAAGCAAGCAAACAAGGTGTACAACACTGCCCCCCCCTGGTTCCGATATGCAGTGCATTTATATCCTGTGTCAATAACTATAAAAGAAATTATATCAAATTAATATCACATATCATTCATACAGACTACTGTCCCATCCAGTATTTAAATGCTTAAACAATATGTTTTTAAAATTTACTGGTTAGTATATATATTATAAATATTATATAAATATAATTAATTATAAGCTTTGTGATTTATGATAACAATTAAGCTCCAGTCAAGCAACTATATACTATTTTTTAAAAATATGGCTTAAATCACGCATATAAAGATTCTGGCCTCATTCTAATGTAGAATTCATGACTTACTGTCATATTTATGCAGAACTGGTTTATAGGGGTTTATCCAAAATATTCACAGCCACAGACTTAAGAGAGGGACTGTACATAGGTCATTCTCACTGCCGGGGGCCTGTCCGGGGGCCTGCAATCTGTTCCATTACACATGTTTCATGGCACACGGTAGTTGCTGCTCACAAACATTCTCAGAATGAGATGTAATCTCAGGAGGAGGACTCGATACCAATCAGACGGTCCTCTTTTGTGGCACACTAAAGATTTTATCATGGGATTTGTATACTGACAGAGGCAAAAGCTACAATACAGGCATCTGTATATTAGTCACTCATGAACTTCAAATGCTCTCAAAAAGCAAGGTGTATTCAGATGAAGTGATGCAAATACAGAGGTATTAAACAGGCCTTTCCAGCTGGGTGTGAATAGGAGTGTGGACTGGGCTCCCATTCATCTCCAGTGCAGGGAGCTCTTTGCCTCTTCACACACACATACAGCAGCTTCTAAAAATAGCTGCGCCACAGAAATCGGTAGACCGGCTGCAGCACCAAGCAGATAAGGTTCAAATGTAAAAAACCGAATTATTTCTGTAATGAAGAAGAATAAAACAAAACTCCACCTGACTCATTTTACATTAAGAAATTTTAGATTTTTTTATCTGAAAAGTCTTATTTACATCAACGATCCATCCATTTTCCAAGCTCTTATACAGTTCAGGGTTGCAAAGTATCATTGAACCATGAATAGTGTTTTATCATTTTATAAACAGACAGACAGACAGATAGATAAATAGATAAGTATATTCGGTAAAAAATAAAGCAAAATCTATCATTATATTAACTTCTCAAATATTTTTGCAAAGTACAATGACTTTCAAAGTACAAAACGCATTTTTACAAACAAATCTCTTGGTATATCAAGTTATACAGAGAGATGATATACAGGCACTGATTTTAATAGCAACCAGACGGGTACTCCTCCTAGGAATGGAAACTGCGGTTTTCCGGCGATCGTTACATATCCTTAACTACCGCGTACGTGCTCCCGTTCTCACGAGAAGGTCGGTGAAACTAGACTATTTAAAACGCAGTATACATCAAACGAGGCTAAACCCACGATTTGCTTAGTTTGACCTTGGGTTTAACAGATCTGCATCTATGCAGATAACATTTAAGTAGCTTGGCATATTTTTCATTTCAGTTGACATGATTGTCTCCTTTTCTCAAGGTGCAGGGGACATGAATATGAGCGTTTGTGGCTGTCAGTGGCGCTCGCCGGGACGCGGTCTGCGCGGAGTCCGCAGCAGCGCTGCGCTGTCCAGCCGGCGGTCCTGAAAACGCACCGGGCCGCCAGCGAGGGCCGTCCTTCAGCCTATAAGGCTCAATGCAAGTATCTTATTACCGTTCGCTTTTACCAGAGCAATATGTCGCATATTTAAGCCTGTTTCATGAGGCCGACGGCAGTTCTTTGCTGTGATTTTGGTTGGGAAATTACCGCAGCTTTTTGGATTCATAATGTGGGATGTGGCCTATTAGGCAACATGAATCAGTGGCAACACGCAGAGTTTATTCATTTTATAGTACAAAAGGCTTACAGAATAAACCACATAGTGCGTTGTTTGATGTTGTTTAGCCCAGTATTCAGCATGGTGGCTACGCTTCTGCGCGAAGCAAGTCGCCAATCTATTTAGAACGAAGGGACATGCTTTGAAATCGCCGTTTAATGACTACCATTCCTTTCCAACGCAGGTCTTTGTTTTATTTTTTATTTTGCAAACGACACTGATGTCCACAACATAAGCCCTCCGCCAGCACTTCCTCCACGCCTTCACTGGCAGGAAATCGCCCCCCCCCCCGCACCTCCCCCCATCAGCTGGCCATGATTTTTCATGTGATAGAATAAAACGGAGCCCGCTACAAATACCCGCCGCGACTCCGTACTTACCTCTTGTAATCAGAGGAGAAAATGCCGCCGCTAGCAGGATCGTGCCCGTATTCGGGCTCCCCGATGCTGGAAGAGCCTCCCTTATCATCGTTGAACGCGGAGCTGGAAGACATGACCACGGCTTTCTTATGGAGCACAATGATGGAGATTCAGCGCGGCGATCCGGCGCTTCTTAAAGGAACACGAGCAGCTTTTCGTTTAAATGCTGTACAGAAGCACAGCTCCTTTACTGATGCTTCAATCACGTGATATTTAACCCTCCCCTCCACCCGTCATAATCATTGTTGTCGGCTTGGGCAGTAGTCTGCGTTTCAACAGTGTTTCCACAAAAACAGTTTACAATGTTTCAACAGAAGCTCTAGTGCATTGCATGTATTTGAAATACCAACTGAAAACTAGTATCGGTCTTTTTTCCAATTACTTCCTTGTAGAGTTAATGACTTGATACAATTTTTTCTGATACATGAGTCAGTCGTGATCCAGGCATTTCACACACCTGCACGGAATGTCATATCTAATCTTTGTAAAAGATTCGTCTTGGAAAAAGACACATCAGTGTCTCAGCAAAAAAATAATTTGCTTACATGGTATTGGAAAAAGGGGGGAAAGCATCCGCAATGTCATTTAAAATAAAACGCTGAAATGTTCACCACATAATAGGAAATTATTGCAGAAATGACAGCACGTCAGTATGATAAGTGCATTATTTGTTTTTAATGTATCTGTATAAGGAAACCTGATGTTTTCTTAATATATCAAAAGTATAAACGCAAAAGTGTTTTCTCAATGAAGATAAATATATATTTTTCAAATTTAAAGCAACCAAACCAAATAGTGGTCGACTTTCATTAAACGTTTCGTATATCGTTTATGGTGATAAATTCCTTAATAATTCGAGTCTGTTTTTTAAATCCCAAACTAAGGGGGCCACATTGTTTAAACACAGCAATATTTTTTATCCAACAGATGGCAGACTTGCTCCGTGGCATGACTGATTACGTGGCTCTTACAGTGTTTCTCGATGCCTTTGGAGCATTTCTCAAATGACAATTAAATTTTGGAAAACAAGAACTGTAATCCCCACACCATAATGTCAGTTCTGCACAGCAGAGTGTCATTTCTCATTGTTTCACACAAATCTCCAAATGTTTTTGTACATATGTGCAAATTGTTTTGTACAATTGTCATTTGTCAGTTTTCAGTTGCTTCTGACTTGTTGGTCAAAATAGAGTTTTGGTCAAGACAGAATGTAGTTTCCCATGGTAATAATTTTACATACAAAACTATACAGCTCCGGGAAAAAATGAGACCACAGCAGCATTTTAGTTTCACTTATTTCTCAGCTTATGGGAATGTGTCTGTGTAAAATATATTTTTTTTTGCAAACTCCAGCCTGGCTCTTCCCTGCTTCTCTTTGATGAAGGGCTTCTTCCTTGCTTTATGGGTCTTTAAGGGCTTCTAGGAGTCCTAACAGTCCTAACTATTGTAGCAGTGCACTTCACACCACTTAGTGTTTTCCATTCCTTTTGAAGGTCACTTGAGGTCATCCTCCAATTCATGAGGGACTGCTGGATATGTTGACGCCCATCTCTGACGTTAGAAAGTTGCTTCTGCCCTCTATCTGGCTGGTTTTTGGTTATTGCCAGTGTCATCTTCTTCACCTAATTCTTGTGTAGTGTCTTAGTAACTTTGAGCCTGGAAGCAGCCTGCCTCGCTGTGTAGCCTTCTGCCAGCAGAACCCGGATCAAACCAGGATTTAGAAATCCAGATTTAAAAAAATAAATAAATAAATAAAAATCTCATGTATATGTATGTGATCATTGTGTTAGCCACCATATGCAAAACAGTTAAAGCTGTTAAAGTGATTAAAATATATATTGCATAAATTGCAGTGATAGAGCATTGTTGTGTTTTTGGTTCCCATAGTACATGATTTTGTTGTCCTCTTGTTCTTGCATTGCCGTTTTGCTGTTTTTGTGTTATACAGTGCTGACTTGTTTGCTATTGCACTGAGATATGAAGTCACATGTGCATGTGAGTGCTTTCTCTTACCAGTGCACTTTACATACTGTAATGTAGAGCCTTGCAGTGTTTAAACTGGTGTCATTGACAAGAATAAGTTAGTTTGCTAAAGAAAAGTGATCAGTGACAATGAGAAAGTGGGAACTGAGTATCATTCAGAATTGTGGAGCTCAGGAGCAGACTTACACTGACATACTTACAGTATATCTAAGCATTTTGGCTCTCATAGTTAAAACGATGCTGATTGTACTTTTCCTTTGGTGGCACGGAGTAATTCATTGGCGGAATTATTTGCTTTTGAGACACGAGTTAATCGTTTTGGGTAAGTTACGTTTGTAGCTAAACATCTGCAATATGCATGAATTGTTTTGAGGAATGCGCTTATAGTCTTGAGAATGTTAAATATGTTTCATGAAATTTGCCAAAGCAAATGGAGAAAAACTAATATTCAAAACTATTCGAGTATTGAAAAGGTTTACCCACTTCACTACACTGCTTGAATGTGTTCGTTGCAATACACCTGCCCTCTGCTGGTCTGGTGGAATATCACTGCTGTATGCATGCACCAACCACAACTGTGTGTGTCTGAATCAACGGCACAAGATTCTGCTGCCAGAAAGTCCTAGCAGAAATGTGAAGGAGGTGGAGAAGGGACAATCGGGGGGTTGAGACACCAAAAGGGACTGAGGAGCATCCAAAAGGTACAAATAACAATGTACCCCCAGTGGTACAAAAATGTTCCTCACTCCATTTCTGTACCTTAAAAGGTATGTTTACCTACAGCTATAGAGAACCATTGGCAGAACCGTCAGGGAATAGCCCCAGTGACAAGCAAAGGCAAATTGGACTCTTCCTGACAGTGCAGATATTAGGAGTCCCAAGTGACCATCATTAGTGGGTAGGCTACAAATCGTAGAAAGCCATGGGAAGTGCGGACAAACCTAGCGGAGGGCTGGGCGGAGAGCGCTAGCCGGAAGGTAGCACAAGCATGATGGCTTCATGGGCCTTTAGGTACCGTCTACTGCAGCGTCAAGCTCAAGCATGCTGCTGGGGTCTCATTCACCATTACTAAAGTACATTTACAAATTTACCAGACAGCATCCTTTCAGGTAATTTATTTTCGCCTTCTGGAAGAATCCACTAATCTTGACACCCATTCAACTTAATTCTGTCAACTGTTAGAAACTAGTCACCACCCCTAATATAACTATTTAAATGCCTACAAACCACATTAAAATAAAGACTAACACAAATTTAGTTGCACAAGAACATTAATATTTATTACAGCAAAATACACTAACACTCTTCCCACAGTAGACATTTTGACAACATCAGGAGGTTATAGGGATGCAGACTCGATCCATCAAAATCACTGAACCTAACCCAGTTGTTTATTTCAATGTCAAAAAAAAAGCACTGGAGTAAGGGATTCCAGCACGAGAAGTGGTATCCATTTCGTATTTAACATTACAAGCAAGGGGTAAGACCACAAATCTAGGACGAAGGTTCAAGTAGGCCAAGACTAATTTCTACATGGAAAAAATAGTAATGGAAGGACGAATGTCAGATTCGCCAGGTTTCTGAACATGCAGTGATTGATGAGCTCCGAGCCCATAGGATTCCACCCTCATTGTGCCATATTCCTTCTGTCAGTAAACTGGACACATTTCTGTAGCAACTCCATGTGCGTGAAGATGCGATATCCAAAGACTCAGCTGTGCCATTAATCCTCACTTGCAGCCCAAATGGAGTTCCTGGTTTCCTTTGTCCATTAAACCTGACGGAATTTGCTGCAGAAGTTCAGTATCTTGCACAACTGGGATGGGAAGACAAAGGTGACAACTTACCCAGAATGTGTAAAACCAAATAAACCATCATTAGGCTAAACTAGCCATGGCTGGGTTGTTATGTGTTAGACTTGTGCTGATCTATATAGAACTTTGGTCTGAGAGAAAAGCCGTTTTGTTTTTAAACTAACTGCACTAAACTATGCATGGTTAAAAATGACAAGAGACCTACTTGAATTGTCTACTTGACATTGACTATGTATTTTAATACTCATGGAAAATGGCCAAACATAAAATGAATTCAAATCCCCCCCCCACATACGGTAAATCACTGCAGCATTCAGCATGAAGTCGCCATCCTTCCCAATGAAGGATTATGGGAAAATTAAGCACATCCTGTCATTTCACCCAGATGACTGCATTGCCAATTAAAAAGGAATTATCCAGAATGATCACTTACTTGCACTAGTGTTCAATAAAATCACTAACCCCAACTTAAGAAATACTTACTAGGACTAACAGAATTGGCGGGACTTCCATCCAGATTGGGATCCTTCAGATGGGGGTGGATACCAGCGCATCTAAGACGAGATCCATAAGCCAACAAAATGTCAGTCTCACACTGCACAGATACAAAGGCACAAATGGACCGTCATGCAGTGGCCCATTCGACAGCTCAGATTAGGGCAATTAAAGTCTGGCTGTTAGATTTAGCGGTTTATCCAGGTGTGTCCCAATGACCACCGTCCCCCCCCCCCCCGCATTTATGTTCCTCATAAGTGTTCTGCTTAACATTACCTACAGCAATTCAGAGATGTGCCAGAATTTAGGCTGGGTGAGAAGACAACCAACTTCCTCTGACCGACCACAGTCATGTGCAGACTCCTGCCTGCAGGTGGCAGTGTCTCACCATTAAAGCCTGCAGTCACACTGCAGTGCCGTGGGGCAGATTCCCAAAGGCACACCAGAGCGGGGTTACAGGTGGGCGCGAGTGTCGGCCAGGTACCTGGGCATGTAGGGCGGCCGCGGGGTAGGAGAAGGCAGTGTGTGGAAGGCCGGGGGTCAGCTCCGTGGCGTACAGCGGGTAGGGGGCCCAGGTCTCAGGGGATGTAGGAATCAGAGTAGCACCAGTCAGATCATCTGCAGAGTCACAAAACCAACGGCACCCCCAAGGACATGCGGAGTCATACAAAGGAACTCAAATGCCAAAGTACCAGCTGATTAAGTGTCACCTCTTAAGACCATACTCTGTTTTCCAGAGGGCACAGTGACAGCCAGATGCTGTCAGAATGACTATACTCCACAGATGCCCCCCCCCCCCCCCCCAAAAAAAAATACACATGGTGCCAAGTTCACACCTGTCATTGTGTCCAGAGTGGAACTCTTGGCACCCAGCCCATGATGGAGGAGAACACCGAAAAACATGGAGGAACAGAAACGGCTGCTGAGAGCTGAGAGTGCAGTAAACAGTCAGTTACACTGCACATTGCACTGCATGTCTTTTCAGCCACTAGTAACTGGAAATTAAATACAAAACACAAAGTAAGGTGCTCAATAAGTACGAATGCATTTATGACAATACAACAACTATAAGTGCTGCTGTTGTTTGCCCCTGCGCAAGTGGGGGTGAATCCCTGTCTGTCTGTAGGGGCTGTTTAAACGCTGCTATCTGCTCTATCATTTTGCTGAGTGGAGTCTCTGGATGAGCCCCCGTTGCGCACATCATTCAAAGCCGTCCCAGGGAGCCAAATGCTTTCATTTTCATAACCCTCCCCCCACCCAGCAATGAAAGATGCGGCCTGGACTGCAGGCCCGTGAATAGGACGGACGTGGGAGATTAGATAGCCGGTGTTTTTCAAGACAAACAGTGCCGAGAGCTGAAGGCGGGGCCATACAACAGGGGCCCCTCAGATTTACGCTCCTCTTTTAAAAAAGAGATGAATGGATGAAAGATGAAGGCAGATGAATGGAATGCCGGTCTGAAGAACGGAGGAGGATGATAACAGCACTGGCAGTGAGAGCCACACTTGGGGTTGCGTTTGATGCTCATCAGCCGGGACACAGGAAATGACAGACTGGGCAGGTCTGCTCACAGACGAGAGGTCTCGGTGGGGGGGGGATGGGGGGGGTTCAAGGGGTCGTCTGAAACCCAGACAGTGGGTGAAAGGACAGGAGCCTGGGTTCGGGGGTAGTCTGAGGCTTAGGGGACGTGTCGGGAGAGGACAGAAATCTGGGGGGAGGGGGCATGCCAGGAAGATGGGGCCTCACTTCAACCCCCTCCCCCGCTTCTGTCAGACAGCCCTCGCTGGTGGGTTTGAGCCAGACCCCGCTGTCTGGTCCTGGGAATGTAGCTGGGGAGGCACTGCTTCCATTGCAGGGAGGCTGAACATGGTATAATTTGTGGCAACTGCCCCCTCCCTACTCAAACTTGACAGAATGGGCTCCTCCCTGTGTACCTGCCACAAAACTTTATGCACGAAAAGACCACAGCATGCCCGAATATTCTGGACTCATCCTCAGAGACTGTCAGCTTCAAACATGTGAACTTCAGTGCAGAAACATGCCTCACAAGCTGATTGGTTCTGTTTCTCTGTATTTCACCCCACATACAGTGTGTGCTTTCCGTGTGCTTCCTGTGTGCATTACCTGTGCTTCCTGCATGCTTTTTGTAATTTCCATGTGCTTTCTGTGTGCTTCCTGTGTATTTCCTGTGTGCTTTTCAGGTATTTCCTGTGTGCCTTCCCTTTGCCTTACGTGCTCTTTCCATGTGCTCCCTGTGTGTTTTGTTGTCGCTCGTCTCTGTTTCTGGCATCGTTTACAAGGAACAAACAGACAAAAGCAGCCATAGCAGGGGGGGAATAGAGGCTTGCAGCATTTCCTGTCACTCACCACACCCCCACCCCCCAAAAAGGAGTGCATGGACTCCCTCCATCTTAACACAGTCTGTTTGTCCCTCTCTCTCCCTCTCACTTATTTCAATCTTCATCTCTCTTTTCCCCTCTCGTTTCTTACTCACTCTTCCTCTCTTTTCTCCCTCTTTTCCCCTATTTTTCATCCCGTTTTCCCACTTTCTTACCCTCTCTTCTTCTTTCCCACCCTATTTTCCTCTCTCCTCTTGCTCTTTTTCCCCCTCTTTTCCCATTTTCTTACTCTCTTCCTCTTTCCCACCCTGTTTTTCCCTCCCTCTCTTCCCCCACTCTCTCTATTCTTTCACTCCTTTCCTTTCTCTCCTCCTCCCTCGCATTCCCCTCTCACTCTTTTCTCCCTTGCTCCCTCTCTCTCCCTCTTCACTTATCCTTCTCTTTTTCCTCTCTTTCTCTTCCTCTCTTTCCACCCTCTCAATCCCTCTCTCACTCTTTCTGTTTTTCCCAGTCTAAAAGTGTACTTTGCTCCGTTATGTTTTTTTGTGTGACTCCACAGCTGACATGTGGGTTGGTGGGGGGGGGTGTAATGTTTTCAAAAGCCAGTCACCATAAGCAGCCACCCCCCACCCCATTTGTGCTGTCTGGCCTCAAGACTGACCCCGGCTGCCATCCTGCCCCTTTCCTCCCCGCCTCCACCCCCCCCATGGGGTCCCTGCTCTGTCTCCCTATGCACCATGGGGTCCCTGAACAGACTCTCTATG
>JAOYFF010000007.1:557184-575540 GCA_025773925.1 Cryptomyrus ogoouensis | reverse complement strand
GGGAGGGCAACTGCACAAAAAAAGGGATGAAGAAAAGAAAAACCCCGGGGGGGTTGGGGGGGGGGGGGGCACCCACAAAAACCGGGCCCCCGGCGGGGGGGGGGGGGGGGGGAGAACAGGGGTGGAAAAAAAAGGCAATTTAGGAAAGGGGGGAGACACTGCACTGTCTGCAAGCTGCTGACTGGTTTCAGCTTCAGTTTGTCACACATCCATGGGGGGGGGGGGGGGCGGCATTTATGATGCACCCTTGTAGCTCCAGAAAACCAAAACGCTTATGCATTGTTAATGTTACTACATGGTTATACATTTCAGAGAAATTTCATTTCAGTTGTTGGAGCCCTAAAATTAAAGTAGAACCAAGTCCACAGTGTGTGTAGGGAGAAACACCCATATCCTGAATAAGGGGAAGGTTTTCCACCCGCCCCCATGACCATACAGTGGAAATGTCACAAGATTGCTTTGGTAACGTCATCAACCAAACAATCTTATTACTGATCTTAAGTTTGGCTTGAAGTTGAGTCCCCCTACTACAAATACATCTGCACTGAGTCAGGAATCGCATAGATTAGGCAAAAAAAAAATAAAAATAAAAAATTAATGCAAAGGAATAGTTTGCGGGGGGGGGGGGGGGTTTGGAGACAGACTTAGCATTAATGTGAAACATACCTAGACACATGCTGCCATTAAGTTTGATGCACTTTCCCTACATGAGCCCACAACTCAAGGCGTTTTTGGCAGGGGGAGACTATTTGTAGCCAGTGGGAGGTGAAACAAGTCATGAGCTTAATGCTGTTACAGACTGTTGGAAACGGGCATGTTACTTCAGCTAAAATGAGGATGCAGTTTCCCGGCTATACTGAATGCTAAACTAGCTGTCATAAGTAAAAAATAAAATAATCCACAGCAAACAATGACCAGTGACTCACATTAGCACATTGCTCAAGAAGTTCTGTTAACCTACAGCAAGATAATCACGCTGCCAACACATAAAAAAACCCTCTGAAGAACTTGACATATGCACCACACGATACACTGAATCAAAATTCCACTTGTAGTTCGAGAACAGACGAATTCTCCCATCCAACATAAACAGTGGCTCAATAAATAGCTGTTCCACATGACGAGTCTGAGGTACTAGAATTCCCGGAAAGTTTAACAGTTCAAACAAATTTATTTCACCTTTAAATACCACCGATCATTTTCACAAGGATCACAATCATGATACCATTTCCTTAATATTTCAATTTATGCATAATAAATGAAGAGTGCCTTTTAAAAATATCATTCAACACTAGTGGTACCACATGCAAACGGAGCTTAATGACTTTAAACTAGATGCGCCGCCAAAATTACATTACGATTTTGCGCTGATCAGTGGGTCACAGAAGGTACTGCACCTCGCCTGGATTCCAGATATGGACCATTTTTACTTACCAGAACAGAAAATCTCTTTGCAGTTTTTTAGCACAAAGCAAGCTTGACAGTCTTCCGCAGACAGCTCTGCAATGACCAGACTCCACAACCACCTAAAATGTCAATCTACTGCGAACTCGAGCTGTAAAACGTCAGTTGGGTGTATGAACACTGGCATTTAGCACGACTCCCGCAGATCAGTCACTCATCTTTAAATGCAAACATCAGCAAGTCATCAGCAGCACATATATCTGCAGTGCCAAAATAAGCATTGCAAATATTTATGAAAGCCAATTTACGCTTACGAGAGTACGCCATTGTCAAACGAATGAATTTTAGGGACAAATTAGTTCGTCAAACGTGTATTCCACATTTATTACAACAAAGTCATGACAGTTTCATCTGAACAGGAAATTCCTTAATGTGGCCAACAAAAATTAAGGGGGGGGGGGGGCGCGAGTGTCGCAGAAACAGTCATAAATAAAAGTTAAACTACGTCTGATGGATGGATGGCACGAAGCACAACCAAAACACGAACTGAACTTGGTTTTAAAAAATAAGCTGATAGGCAGTTTTTGTCTAGCATTAAAGTTTTCATAAATTCCCAGTATGGTTCAGTTGTTTTCTTTCCGAAGCGACGCTCCATGCTTTAAGACTATATTAATACAAAAATACTGCCCACTAATAAACCCCCTCCAGATTAATAAAGGGTCTTCTCCAACCCCCTCTCTAACTTAATTACACCAATGTGGTGATGAACCTCTAAACGTAGATCAGCAAGTACTTAAAATACCTTATTTCCCCCGCATTTTACTATATACGTTGCAAACTTGCACAGTGAAAAGTTAACTCGGTTTTGTAAACAAAATCAGACAAAAAAAAGTTTTCACGGCACGAAGCAAACTTCTGGAGACCGAGAAGCGCTTCAGACAGGTCCCTTACCTCCTCTTCCATCGTCACATTGTTGTTCGGCTCAGAATCGGATTTTAGACTCATTGTAGAGCTGAAGTAATTTCTTTGAGCAAGAAAAAAAAAGGAAAATAGTTTTACTACGTTCTAATCCGTAGACCGCTATGTGTTTCAAGTTGGGGGGAGGATCTTTGTGCAAATTGGTGAAATTTCAGGCTAAATGTGTGGTGTATCCGAGGTACCAAACGAAAAAAAACGAAAGGTGAACTGGTGAAAAGGTGCACTGTGAAGGTGAGAAAAAGTGAAAAGACGACGCTGTTATTTCATTTTGGCCACATCAAGCGTGTCCGTTTTAGAGTTAAATTTGGGAATGAAAAGCTGAAAAATCGGTGTTACACACTAAACCCAGTAAATTCCCGGCTCATACTCCTAGCGTTTTAAAATTAGTAACCAATTATAGCAGCAGCCCAAGACGATGAGTGGCGTTCGTGTTGGAAATGGGTCTCAGCTGGGGAGAAGCCCAGCCCTCTCGGCACGGCCGCTACTGCATCACCGTGTCTGTGCAAAACCTGGCCCAATCCGAATTTTTTTTCTCAGATATTCTCAAATAACTGCAGTTGGCTAGGTTTAATTTAATGACCAACTTAAGCTCTGAAGCCTCTTAGGGTAAGCCTGTCAGCGTACAGCCCCCAATTTAAAAGGAAAATTTGCCAATTAACAGTGTTCACTGGATATTACAGCATCTTTTAATTAGACAGCATCTTCTAATATAACACTAGAAACTTGTAGCATACTTCCCTAGTGGATTGCAATTTCTATTTTAAAATATTTTACAATATACCTCAGAGTATCACAATCAACTGTCTGGCCATTTAGGCTCTTCTTTGTGTATATCATACGTATTTTTAAGAACGATATCATCGTCAAATTTTCCGTTTAATCTAAAGATTGCACGTGTTTTAGTTACCTCCACCTTCAGGAGCTTTACATGTAGCTCTGTGCTGTTTATGGTTTTGTTTTTGTGGTGTAGACTTTTAGGTGAATTCTAAATACAACACATTACAAAAAATTTCTAAAAAAAAAAAAAAGGACTTCTATATTTCGGAATTATAAACCAATGATTATGTTGTAACTGTAATTTAATATTGTTCTCGTTTTACTTTCCCTGATGCATGTTTTTGCTATCTTAAAGGTTATATAAAAGAACTGGGGTGAACTATGCAAAAGTACGACACTTTTTGGTAAATGATTTAGAAAAATCTCACGAAAGCCATTTGCTCACACTAACATTTTTTCTATTAGCTGCATGTCTCGTTAGATGTGGACATCTAAACAATCCATGTAATATTTAATAGTTATGGGATAAAACATAGAGAGGCAAAAGCAAGCAAAATACTAACATATATTTTTTTTTCAAAATGTGCTTTAATTTTTTAAATAATCTCCAGCCCACCAGCCCCCTTTTAGTAGCCTAAAATACAACATCTTAAACGATATACCCCATTATATGTTTCTAGCAGCCTTATCTTTCGACAGTTATTTGGTTTGTCGGTCCACTTGCGGTACACGTCGTGTCTTGGCATTCTGAACACAGCCGTGATGAACATGTCACACCAATGACAAAAGCTGGTGACCACCAAGCCCTGTCGTAGCATGATTTTAGCGCTATTTGTTTTCATTGGTGGTTAATTTTTTTAAAAGCAGCATAGGGCAAAGCTTAAATGTTCCACTTTACCCGATGTCCCACTGTTGCTGAACTCACCTTTTCAAAAGACCAGAATCGTGCAAAATATAGGAGCGTAATGTTTGACTAAAATAGGCCTAGTGTTTTTAACCATTAAGTATTCCTTTAAAATATTACATTAATGTCTGGCGTACAGTTTTGTCATTTTGTAACGTGCTTGAATTTGAACTGACAGCAAAGCTGTAATATTTCGGTAAAGGGTATATGAAGACTCGTAGAATAAGGTATTAAGCAATTTTATCTACCTACTACATTTAATATGTGGTTAACTTTAATTAAGTCTATATTAATTTCAGGTTTATTATTCTATAGACGTAACATTACAATAGCCCAGTATTAACTGTGATATAATAGCAATAGGTCTATTTAAAAATAAATCTGGTTATCTGGACCTGTTGAACATGTTTGGATTTAATTATTGTTAGTCATCAAAAATCTGCGTCGCACGAGGGAATGGAAACCTTCAGTCTTTCATAAACACTAACGTCGCGCTATTCTTTACAGTGTAAAACTAAAAATAGCCCGAAATGCGTCAATATAAGATTCGGCTTTCGGTCATTATTATCAGACTTAAGTTAAAATGGAATTAAATTCCCAAGCTTTTCGTAATACTTGAGAACGAATATAGTTATGAAACACGGCAATACTCGTTGGTATTCCTGCTGGTGTGCTTTTGATCCGAAGAAACTAACAGAGTCTATAGTTAATTACTTTGCTAGCTTTAGTTGACATGGGTTTACATTAAGTCACATGCTTGACACGCATCTTTTTAATGACATTTCCCGCTCTTTCTACACATTCAAGCCAGAAGTCACACAAACAGCCCGCTTAGCCCCTAATAAGAGCTGCATTCTATGGTAATGTTTTAGCTGATTTTAATTTTATTTAATTAAAAATAAGAAATGTCATTGGTCTTGATCCTTCATAGATGTCTGACAAAGCGAAACGGAACTGGCTCTCCACTACGTGACAAGTGCGGGGCTGTTTCTAACCTCCTTCCCTAGGGGCTGTACCCCATTAAAGCATTAAAACTGAACGCTGCGATTGGCTAATATTGGTCAATTTATTTTATTTAAAAACAACAGCCAGATAACATATTTTAAAATATGGTTCTGAGTCTTTTCATAATGTAAAGCGGAAATATCTGCCGTTCCAGAATATGCGGAGGTATATTCATGCACGGGCTTTACTGGGCTGGAGCGCAGGGGCCTCGGCTTGTACCGTCGCCGCTATGACAAGGCAAACGGCCTGAGGCCTCTGGGAACAGTATGTAGCTTGGTGGTTTTTAATTGGTATCATTAACCTCTTTTAAATTATTTTACCTCCTTTCTTCAACTATCAGCATGAATATATTTTTCTTTTAAATATGAAAAATATTTTGTAAATCCTGCGTTGGGCTGGCCCCCCATCCTGCGTAACTTCCGGGATAGGCTCCGGACCCCCGCGACCCAGAAGGATAAGCGGTTTGGAACATGGTTAATGGATGGATTTTGTAAATCTTGTTTGAATCTTTTTTTTTCTTATTTCCGTGAATAACAATAGATCTACAAATATGAAGCCCCAGAAATGTACTGTTTTGATATTTGCATTCAATGGCTGCAAAATAGAACTTAACTATAACAAGAAAGGCAGAAGTAGAGGGCAGTGGTACAGTATTGTCAACTTTGGTCAGCTGGATGGCAGGAGATTTTCAGCTGGAGACTGAAGTCTGCACACTCATTTACAAGTATGTAACAGTTTAATTACGTTGTAGTTAGTTTGTATGGTTTGCAGACTACCCCAGCGCTTTGGATGTAGCTAATTTTAGTATTATAATGGAATAATATAAATTTGCTGTAAGATTTCATGCCTGTGCGTGACAGTCAGAAAGTGTGTGTCACACCAGCAATCCTGGTGACAGGAATCTTAATTCTGCTTATGGAGATTTGTGTTGTTTTGTTTTTTTTCCTTTCCTGATACGTGTGTAAGTGACTGTGACCTCTGGACAGAATCGTGTCTTTCCCCTACCCCCCCACCGTGGTTCATGCCTTTGAAATAACTGCTGCAGCATGAATCAACCCCCCTCCCCCCAATGCCCTGCACATCACATGATCTTTTGACATCACATGTCTAGTGACGGGAGATTTCCTGGTCTTACATGGCCGATACAAGGAATGCTATTTATTTTAGCGGAACATCCTGCAAGGTCAACATGGTGGCAAAGAAAATAATGATGTAATGGAGGCAGAACTATATATGCAAACAAGACAAACCCAAGTAGCAGGCAGAGCTGGTGATGCGATAGCTGATCCTGATACCAGGTGGGTTCTGTATGGAGGTGAGTCGAGAGGTTGGAGGCAAGTGACCGAAGAACCAGGCTTGATTCCTATGCAAGGAATGCACTGCTGCATGTCTTCGTATGTGTTAATCGGGCAAGTTCCTTAGCAAACTTGAATTGTGCCTCAAAATACATAAAAGATCAGTAAAAAATATTAATGTAAACTTCCTACCTGTAACCCATAGACCAGAGATGTCAAACTCCAATCCTGGCATGCCGGAGCCCAGTGTAGCTTAGTTCTTTACCTGTTTCCACCGTGAGGGATGTTATGGTGTTCTAACATTATACAACGCTAAACCCATCTGTGCAGGGCAGATGCGTGTGTACGTGTGTAAATTCCCTTAGGAAAGTACTGCATTGCAGTGGTCCATAAGGTTTGCCTGTGTGACAATGTGTGCCTGCATGAGGATAAGTAGCTGTTACAATATGGATAAGACAATTTCAAATAATTCCTTCTCTTTTTGTGGATAGTTTTAACTTATCCTGCAATAACAGAGGCATAACAGGTTTTATTTTGTCTTACAGACTTCTCGGTTGTGACCATATATGGTGATTTACTATTAAAGAAAAGGCACTACATTACAGAAGCAGGATAACTGACATCACAGCACCAAGGTAACAGGTGCACTGTAACCTGAAGGCATACAGTGCTGACACGGTCCCTACAAAGCCAACACACTTCCAATAAAGGTACAGGGCACTATATCAGTGCAGAATGCATTATATTTCAGACTTACATCCTGACAGCCCTGAACTCTCCATTGATTTTTGTTTTTTAGCCAATGCTTATACACATATGTGTCAAGCTTTTAGACCTGCATTTATATCTTAATGATTGCTGGTTTAAATTCAAATATATGCTCTATTGCTGTAATATGAACCAAAGTCACAGTAAAACTAGATGCAAATTTTAATATAATAATTTTATATAATAATATAGAGTCATTAATTGGAAGGTATAAGCAGTGAGGGTCTATGTCATCAGTAGTTGGAGTGGGAATGAGTAGGTGGAATGGGGGTGAGTGGATGGCATGGGGACAAGTCGTTGGAATGGGGATGAGTAGATGGTGTGGGGATGAGTAGATGGCCACCTACTGATGCTTCTCAGCCTCCCAGGCTGAACTCGCTGTCCGGCCTCTTTGCGGAAGGACACGAGCCTAAGCTGCCAGGCTGGGGCCCTTGATGGGTCTCATGTTTTATTTGGGAGAGCAGGGCCCATTGGCCCACAGGCCACCTTGCACCGCACTCATCCCTCCGCGCGGCTCGCTGGAGACGTCTGGTCGGATCAGCGTCACTCCTCCCTAAAGCACTTTATGCTGTCTGCCCATGCCCTCCATGCTGGAGTGAATCATTCATTTTTAAACCTGGGGAAACTTTCACCTCTTCAGCCTTTGAAAGCATGCGATCACCTCCCCCAAATCAGACAGAGTGTTGAATGAAACCCGCAGCCTTTTCAAAAGGTATGTGATTAATTGTAACATTCTCTAACTCATGGAACAATACAGCACACTTGCCTGTCATGCAATTATTTCTGAAACTCGGCTGGCGGTGGGATACCTCTGTTTGTAAGGACTAATAACTCACTCGTGAAAAGCAGTCAAACACACAGCCCTGCATACATGCTTGGCATGGCAGTCACCTTACAGCACCAGGATAAAGCATGGCCTGACTACAACATGTATAGTTTTTTATAAATTGGGAAGAA
Source organism: Cryptomyrus ogoouensis (assembly GCA_025773925.1). Taxonomy (NCBI): domain Eukaryota; kingdom Metazoa; phylum Chordata; class Actinopteri; order Osteoglossiformes; family Mormyridae; genus Cryptomyrus; species Cryptomyrus ogoouensis. The sequence continues at coordinate 567,452 of JAOYFF010000007.1, read as the reverse complement.
AAGGGGGGTTAAGAATGCATTCCTTATGTTTCATTATGAATTTGCCGTTACTGAAGCCAATTTCCCACACATGCAGAGAGCAAAAAACTAAACATATACCTCACAAAGATTGTAATTCTGTTTTAGACAAAATAATTTTATCATATGGATCAGTTATTTTGGTATGTTACGTTTAGTAGTGAAACTGCACCATAAGCTGTGTTAGTCTTATTTTAAATGATGATATCGTAATTAATTTTGAGTTATTTAAAAAGATTTCTCGCATCACATCTTTTCACAATGCGACTGCTGCTAATGTGTCCATTGCAATGTTGCGATATACATCGCAACCCCCCCAGCTGCTGGGGCAAATTTGGCCCCCCCAATGTCAAAATCCTTCCGCGCCACTGATTACATTTGCTATTTAACATATTTGTTCCATCAGTCTTCCTGACACATATTCAAAACAAGTTTGCAGACCCTGTAAATGACTTTACTGCATCTTTATTAAAGATGAATTGGGACAAACACTTGACTTTTTTTCTTTCATCATCCCAGTTTCCTCAGCAGTAGAAGCTGTAACTCTCCAGATGCCAGCAGAAACACACCTGAAAACAGACCCACCAGAGTTCCGTCTGGTCCTCTGATATCTCCCACACAGCAAAGAGCGGTAGAAGGCAGCAGCTCTGATGCATTTGCCTTGTTGCATGCAGATTGGTTGGATGGTGAGAGGCTGGTGTGGGCAACTTCTCACTGATGATGCCCTTAACACACAGACCGCCTGCTGATGTTGCCATTAACACGCAGACTGCCTACTGATGATGCACATAACAAGCAGACCGCCTGCTGATGCCCTTAACACTCAGACCGCCTGCCGACAATGCCATTAACACACAGACCGCCTGCTGATGATGCCCTTAACACGGAGACCGCCTTCTGATGATGCCCTTAGCATGCAGACCGCCTGCTGATGATGCCCATAACAAGCAGACCGCCTGCTGATGATGCCCATAACAAGCAGACCGCCTGCTGATGATGCCCATAACAAGTAGACCGCCTGCTGATGATGCCCTTAACATGCAGACCGCCTGCTGATGATGCCCATAACAAGCAGACCGCCTGCTGATGATGCCCTTAACATGCAGACCGCCTGCTGATGATGCCCTTAACATGCAGACCGCCTGCTGATGATGCCCATAACAAGCAGACCGCCTGCTGATGATGCCCTTAACATGCAGACCGCCTGCTGGAGGCTGATGCTGGATAAACTGCTGCCCAGTACTGCATACAGCCTATTACTCCATGTTGTCAGCGTCATGGCAAATACTGTGCTGCAGACATCCTCCTTTTCCACATCCAACATTGATGTTAACCCATATCATTTACAGTTCCATTATCGAAAAATTACCATATTAAAATATATACTTACAAAAAACTAAATATTCACACTTACAGTTTAAGATTTACATTTCCATGTCATGGAGTCTGACTGAATTATTTATGTACATACATCCTTCATAGGTGCTCATCCAGTAGAAGGTGACAGTGAGTCTGGATCCTGTCCCAGGAAGCAAAGGGACTAATACAAGGTACACCCAAGATGGGACACCAGCTCATCATAGGGTGCACCTATACACTATGGGTAACAAAGATACACAGTTCAACTAATTGCAGTTGTTGGGACCATGGAATTGAACCTGTGAAGCCATGTAAACATAGTAAGAATGTGAAAACTCCATGGCAGGGTGATAGCCAGGAGACAGGTGGCAGATAGTCGGTAGATGATAACTGGGAGATAGCAGAGAGACAGTTGGGAGATAGCAGGGAGACAGACAGGAGATAGCCAGGAGATGATAGCTGGGAGATAGCCGGCATACCGTTTGGAGATAGCTGGGAGATGATAGCAGGGAGACAGGTGGGAGATAGCCGGGATACCGTTGGGAGATGATAGCTGGGATATAGCCAGGAGATAACTGTGAGCAGGAATTGCTGGAGGTCCAAGTTATGTTGCTACCTACTAACCCACAAAGCCACCTGTTCTAAATTACAAATACAATAAATATACAATAAATAAATATTCCTACTGCAGGAATATTAAAAGTGCGTTAGATAAATACCAGAGCAACCAATGTTATAGAAACAATTCTATTTTGCTTGGCAGAAAGATTTTTCCCTATTGCAGATCCTGACAGGTACTGATGAAATAGCAGGGCACCTCATAAAAATTTCATAAAACATATAACAGCACCATGAACTGACAGAAAATACTCGAGTCGGTATAAACACTGGATCATAATAGCTTGCATGTTGTTTCAACAGTGGAAGTTAGTCAAATATGTGTCCGATGTCCAATAGCTGTGACCTGGGCACCAAATCAGGCACCTGTAATGTCATTCATGTCATTGTTAACAGTATTTATTCATTTGGCTTCAGCTAACCGTTGCCTAGACAGCAGTGAGTATCTTGCAAGTTTAGAGCTACTGTAAGTTACCTTGACAAGAAGATAATCAAAGTGCCTTTCAGAACGACACCGGATGCAACTTGCATACTGTACTGCCTCTGATGAGAACTGCATACTGTACTGCCTCTGATGAGAACTGCATACTGTACTGCCTCTGATGAGAACTGCATACTGTACTGCCTCTGATGAGAACTGCATAAGGAGAGGCGTGGCCCCTAAGTACCAAATCAATAAGTAGCAGCCAAAACATCTCTAACAAAAACCCTCTGGCCAGTCTCTCTGAATCCCTGCAATTCCTCTCTTTTATGGTCTGATTAACCATCTTAATTTTATTTTCTTCTACAGAATAGTTTGAAAGTATTTCGTACTTGGTTTATGTTGAAAACTGTTGAACAGCTTCAGTTTCGATAATCTGTAGTATAATGTATAATGTTCCCTTAAGTTTATGTCATTAAATCCATTAAAATGATGATAAACTTGTGATTAATGTAGCTAATCTCCAAGCCTAGTAACACATTGTAACCAGTGCCCATCAATCAAACATCCTGATGTTTGCCACATCTTATCTTTTTCAATGAGCTTTTAGATGGTTAGGTAATGTCTTTAGGCTTGTGCGAGCAATTTACAGTTTATTTTATTTTACTTCTTTTACAAGCCTTGCTTTGCCATTAACTGCTGCCAAGGTTGCTCTTCCACAGCCCAGAGACACGTGACGCTCACTGGGGCTCTCCGCTCTGATGGGGAATTCCTGCAGGCCCCTCCCCTGGTCTCATCCAGACCATAAATCAGGGGCCCACAGTCCAAACACATTCTCTCTATTTAGATCATTCACACTCAACGTTGTAGCAGAACATTCGTGGCTCTTGACAAATGGAAAATAGCAGGACCCTGCCGGTGACAGTTCACAGACCTGCTTTGTCTCAGAAGGAACAGACCTTCACTCTAGAGTGATTCTACTTCCTGCCTGCAGTTTTCTGCAGGAAGTGTTCACACCTGTTTTAACAATAATGAAAGGTTATTGATCTCTGTGGGGAAATTTTCTTTTCACATTCCCCATCTTGCTCTCCCTGACATGTAGGTGAGATCAAGTTTGGCAGCACAGGGCAGCCGCCTGCAGCAGTGCCAGTGAAGCTGGGGGTTAAGGGCCTCACTCAAGGGCCCACAGATGCGACTGTTCTGCTGAAGCCAGGCACAAACCAGCAACCTTCCTACCACAAGTCCAAAGACTTATCCCATTGAGCCACATACTGGCCCAATATGGTGTTTTAGACTATAGAGGGATATCACTGCACAATTCATTTGTATATTTTATATTTTCAGACTGTTTGCCTGAAATGACTGAAGAACGCCCAGAATTTGACACATGCTCTCTTGGTAACCTGCATTTCCTTTTAAAACACAAAATGAACAGAAGTGTTGCTCCATCCATATATCCATCCATCTTAACCTCATGGACCTACTTCATACATAAAACATTTTTTTTATTTCCATAAAAGTAAACATTCACATATGATCTGAGCTCCAGTCCTTATCTAAGTTGATTTGTGTTTCTTTCTTTATTAATACCAGACAACAAATGAAATGGTCCAGAAACAAGGAATTTAGGAACATTTATTTTTAGATAATGTCAACAGTGCTTCCACATAGAGGATGCTATAGGTTGTGAAAAGTTGCCCCCATGGCAGAGTTACACAGCCACCAAAGAATCATCACAGGCAGTTTCTGTTGAAATAGATTCCTGGCGAGGGTATGACACATTGGGGACTGGCTGCAAGGTGTATCCCCCCTAATGGACAACAACACAGACAATGGGTTCATCACAGAACTGGTTCTATGACAAATCCATAGCATCTCTATTTAGGTCTCTGTAAGTCATCAGTTGAACTAACACTGCAGAGCCAGTCAGCAGAACTAATGTCATAAAAAATGAAAGGTCTGAGTCGACGGCATTGGCTGGGGAGCGAGTGCACTGGTACCGGAGGATGGAAGGCATGTTAGTGGCCTGGGAAATGGACAGCCCAGTCTTTTTTTTTTGGGGGGGGGTGTTCTCCATTTTTATTCATTTATAGATCCTTTCACTAATGCATGTTGGTGGTTTTAAGTCTTGAAAGCAAAAAGAAGGCAGGATAAAATGCACTTTCCCATTTGAATGATTTGGAAAAGATGAGAGATTCATGCTCCGAATTGTTAGTTAATGTTTATGTTGTGCTATAGTTTACTGTTTATTTACTACCCACTTTAAAACCTGAGGCAACTCGTAAATGTGCACATTCATCAAATGTTTCATATAAACAGTTTGTAGCTTTGATTTGGTTATTCTGCTGACTTCTGTCACAGGACACATACTCCAGTGTGGTCCAATACAGTACTGCAACGATGGTAGTTATTTTTGCATTATTAACAGTGGTGGGAAAAGTACTCAATTTTCATACTTAAATTAAAGTACAGATACCACACCAAAATTTTAATAGACTTAAAGTTATCCAGTGAAATACTGCTTAAGTTCAAATAAAAACATTTTTTTAAAGTACTTATGTATAAAAAGTAAAAATTACTACACATTAAAATCTGTTGATGCTATAAAAAGCAGCCTATCCTTTTAAATTCACTCAAGACAGGATACAATACAGCACTGTAAGTTACAATATGGAAATCTGAGTCACAAGAAGATAACTGGATATTTTAAGATGTTTGTATGTAGCTTGGTCACAGTCGGAGGCCACTGTAGTGCCAGTCGTGATGTCTGCCTATAGCGCGAGGCCTGTGTGAAATGATGGTATTATGGGTAATCGACCACATCAGACTAGCAGCTCTGTGTCGGTATCTGACAGCAACTAAATGGGGATTATTGCCTTTGACGGTGAGAGGCTCAGGCTACACACAAAGCAAGATAACAAAAAGATTTATAATTTGGCTTTCAGCTCAGTCGTCTAGTCTATGTTTCTCACACCCCCAACAATTTCTTCATGACTACAATACTTTCTAAGGGTATACAGTGTTAATTACTACTGTAGATGTAACCCTTTGACCTTTTTCCCAGTTTTATTATTTTTTTTTACTGTGGAAAATATTGGAAAATAAAGTACAATTCCTGAAATTAATAATAAAACTACTGTTAAGAAACTTAAGTGCAATTTCAAACAAAAAAAAAGTAATGGAGTAAATTCACTGCATTACTTTCCTCCCCTGATCGCTAGTAATGTGGTTAAACATGCACTGGTTTCCCTACCATTGGTGACGTCAGCTGTTCGCTGTCTCTCTGCAAGCAGGAGTGTCAGTCTGCAGCAGAACAGAAACATCTCATCTCCCTCCCCTTGAGGACCCAATGCTAGGGTAACTGAATGCGTAACATGTTGCCAAATCTCCCCTTTATTGGCAATACAACCCCCCCCCCACCATTTCCATGCACACAAAATCCATCACGCGTTGACGGAAAACACATCAACAGCAGAATGTCACAAAGGGGGAGGTCTGCAGAAATTAATCTCCGAAAATTAACAGGCAAACTGGTAAATGTATGAGTCTGCACACCGTAACAGAGGGACCTGGACTCAATGGGGGGAGTGGGACATTCCTTAATCACTGCCTGATTCAGCCCCCCCTCCCCCCATGGGCCTGACGCATAGCTCCGCAGCCCTTTGCGTCTAATCAGCCCAGATGCCTCTGAGACCTACTTAACGGGATAAATCTTTCATGGGCACCTTCCCCTTGACTGGCCACTGCCACTCTGGCTTTGCCTGCTGTCACCCTCCACAGTGAGCCTACGTTTGCATAATTTAGGGTCCGCCCACTTGCTCCTCTCATCAACAATGTAACTGGTTCAGAGCTGGCTGTGTGCCTACAATGATGCTGAAATCTCCCGATTGAGAAAAAGGCCACTGATAACGTTTATTACATCACCCATAAGCTTCAACTTGGTCAGTTTTTCACTTAGGAACATCTATCCACTAACTAGTATCCATCACTCTATACATTTCCTTTTACCTGTTTTGCATAATTTAATCGTTTTAATAATATTAAATTCAGAAAATTTGCTAAAATGTGTTTGCACCCATTGATGACCTATTAAGGGTGGCTTACTTGACAGTTTGCAATAAGGAATATATAACTGCATTTTTTAATTAATTTTAAGGATACCAGAGATTTCAGGCACTTTCCCTGAAGGTGAGAGAGTTCCTGTGCTCTTCCAGCACACTCCTCTCTCGGTTATCGCTGAGGTCATCAGCCAGCTACAGACAAATCAACATCCAATTCTTCAAAGTCGTGGAGATGAATGACAAATATCCTAGAGTGCATTTTCCCCTGAAAGTGCGGTCAGGACCTTGAGCAGGTCACAACAAGGTCACCGGGGGGGGGGGGGTTCCAAACTTCTGGGATATCAGCAGAAAAACACAGGACCTTGCTTAGGGAGTAATGCTGAAGAGCTGTCTCATTCCTCCTGGGTGTTATTATTACCCTGTGGGACAACAAGCACTCCCTCCTGACTGAAATGTTTAAGGGAGAGGCAACTGGTTACATTGGTCCTATACTTAAACTGGCAACCATTAATGCAGGTCTGTTAGGTTTATCAGCAGTTCGGGTAACAGGGAATTTCCGGCAGACCTGATATTCACAGGAAGCCAGGAGAAGGCGAGCTGGGATCTGGGCATTAATGCTCATCATTCTGCTAGTTCACAGCTGACATTCCTTCTCTAACTGCTGAGCAGCACATTTAATAAGTCAATAGAGGCGTATTTAAAAGCAGTGCCATTCAGAGACTTTTTGGGGGAGGTGGGGGATTGCAGGGGGGTTGGAGGCCAGTAAATTTTACCAACTGGGGGAGGGGGTCACTCTCAGAAAATTTTGCATGAGGGACAGAGTCAGACGCTCTGAAATGGGGCCCTTTAATGTGGGGCCCCTCAGCACTGCCCTCCTCTGCACATGCATGTCTTATAGCAATTGAATCACAAACGTGCAAACGTGCATACCCCTATTCCACTTTGAGGATTAAAGGTCCAGTTGTGCAACATTAATATTTTGTCTCTGTATTATATACATACAAATTTTATTAAAATACAAACACAGAAACATTTATTAATTGTACTCCCCGGACTACATTATAGCAGGATTCCCCAATTCCGGTCCTGGAGGGTCAGCCTGCAACACAATTTACAGGTTTTGCTACTCAAACGTACCTACTAAACCTGGCAATTAGCTGGTGAGCTGAATAATGTGTGTTTCAGTAGGGGACAGAGTCCCCAGTGAGGTAGGGTATAGAGTCCCCTGTGAGGTAGGGGCTACTTGTATATCATTCATAATATCTGGAACACTGTTTTAAGGACATTGGCGGCACTTTGTATTCATGTAGGATACTCTGAAGATCAGACTCATAAAAAACAGCTCTAGAAATATCAATAGAAATAAGATTACTAAAACTTAATTAAAAATATATAAAAACTAAACAGAAATACGCCATTAAAACAAAAACTACACTGAAAAATAACTAAAACATAACTGGTTTTAACATAAAAATTGAAAATAATATACATAAAAATTCATTTTAAACTTAAAAATAAACTTAAAGTAAAAATAAAAGGAATTTAAAAATCAAAACTGTAAAAGCTACTGGATGGCACTTTTTATGGTTTAGGTTTACTCACAGGAGCACTATCACACGCTTCTACATATCATCACATGGTATATGTCCTATTATATAGTACTATGTATCATCACATGGTATATGTCCTATCACATAGTACTACATATCATCACATGGTATATGTCCATCCACAACAACAACTGTGACACTTTTATTGATCCCTGTGGGGAAATTCTCCCTTTGCCTATCCCATCTGGCTCTCTATGACACACAGACACATAAGCTTGGCAGCAAAACTGGTCCATAATCAACACTACTGAGATCCAGAACACGTCCAGCAAAAATCTCCTGGAAAATAAAACAGACACACTCGACACCAACCAGGAAGGCAGATGCAAAGCATAGTGTTCTAAAAGTAACATCCTCTAAACAAATGTCCTAAATGACTGAGGGGACAGGGACAGTGAACCTGGCTGGATGGACGACTGCCAGGCCCGAAACTACAGAAAAGGACCCTGACCAGCTGGCAGAGTCAAAACAGCAGCAATGCTTGCAGATTCATACATATAGAACATGCGCCACCTAGAGGTCAGCCCAGGTGTTTCATTGAAAATCTGCCCAAATTCTTACCTAAGGAACCCTGACTTTTTTATAGCAACATAAATTCCCTGGAGGATATGTATGATCGTATTTTTTTTTAAATCAAAATATTTAAACAATGATAATATTTACATTAAAAAGATGTTCTAGTTATATTTATCAGACAAGAAGAAAATGTGGGAAATGCTGACTTCACTGGAAGATTACCTCACCTATGTATTTTCTGGCCAAAAGGAGTCATTTTCAGTAACACTGTGCCAAACAGAGCAGCCCATGTTCAGATAATATGCTCGAAGGCCAAAGCAGCTCCTTTTCATATGCTCAGCTTTGCTTCTTGGTGCATTTCTCTGTTGCGAATGAGAACAGCAAAACGGGCAGCTGCTCGACCAACCGTGCTACAAAGCTGAACTACTCCCAGCTCACTGATCCTAAAGAAGGCTATGAAGATGTCCTCCTGGAACCTTCACTGCAGACCTGACGCCTAAATGTTCTCCAGGAACCTCCACTGCAGACCCAACTCTGCAGACCTCACGCCTAGAAGTTCTCAGGAACCTCTGCTGCAGACCAGACTCTGCAGACCTCACGTCTGGATGTCCTTCAGGAACCTCCGCTGCAGACCCAACTCTGCAGACCTCATGCCTAGATGTTCTCCAGGAACCTCTGCTGCAGACCCGACTCTGCAGACCTCACACCTGGATATCCTTCAGGAACCTCTGCTGCAGACCCGATTCTGCACACCTCACGCCTAGATGTCCTGCAGACCCCACTCTGTTGGCTATTCTTCTCCGCAAGAAAGAGTGCAGGAAATGAGTGGATTCATGCCCCCCAGCCCCAGCTAGGCCCTGTCTCCTGTTTGGATTAGTAAGTGGACACGTCAGCTGTGTGCTGATGTGTCTCACCTGCCTTAAGCTCCCAGCCTCCTTTGGCAGTTTTCTGGTACCTTCCAAGGCTGTGTTTAGGTCACAACTGATTGGACCGTGTCCCCTTTCAGATACACCACGACCAAGACAAACAGCTGTCTTACGTCACTCCAGGCAGTTGCTGGACCTGCAGCCACTGCAGCTGTGCGGGTGCTGATCTTTGTTCACCTTCTAATGGTTTAAGCACCTTATTACACATTATGCTAAACTCATGGGCTTATTTTTATTTAATGAGAAATTTTTACAATACAATGCCTCTGACTGTCTCATGTCCTTGATGTCTGAAACGTCATATGCCCTATTTACTAAGACAAAAACATATAAATATTTATATTACCTATAATGGTTAGATGCAGGGGTGGCATAGTGGCGTGGTGGTTTGCACTGTTATCCCACCCTTCTAGGCCCAGGGTTCGAGTGTCTGCCATGTCTACATGTGTGTGGAGTTTGCATGTCCTCCTCATGTCATTGTGGGGTTTCCTCTGGTTTCCCCCCACAGTCCAAAAAATGCCATATTGCCCAATGGTGTGTGAGTGTGCCCTGCGATGGGGGTGTACCCCATCCTGGGTTGTTCCCTGTCTTTTGCCCATAGGCTTTGGGACACCCCCCCCCAACAGGACAAGCAGTTACTTCCATCCATCCACTTGTGATAGTATCAAGGTGGACCAATGGAAATCGGCCCTGAATAGGCTGCTTTTATTTTCCGCTAATATCCTGTGCAGGTGACCTG
>JAOYFF010000007.1:537898-550330 GCA_025773925.1 Cryptomyrus ogoouensis | reverse complement strand
CTTAGTGTCTGTCTAGATAAATGGCCTTAAACATTTTGGATAGATAGATAGATAGATAGATAGATAGATAGATAGATAGATAGATAGATAGATAGATAGATAGATAGGCACATTTCATGAAACATACTTAACATTCTCAAGACTATAAGAGCATTCCTCAAAACAGTTCATGAATATAGCATTGTTGTGTTTTTGGTTCCCATTGTACATGATTTTGTTGCCCTTTTGCTGTTTTTGTGTTATACAGTGCTGTGTGACTTGTTTGTTTGTTGTTGTCTTCAGATCTGAAGAAGTTACATGTGCATGTGAGTGCTTTCTCTTGCCAGTGAACTTTACATGCTGTAATGTAGAGCCTTGCAGGGTAGCAAACGTATCGGATATTTGCTCGAATGCAGAACAATGTGTCCAGCATATGTTCACCCTCCTATGCAGCAGGTGGCGATATGACGCTACATTAAAATATCGGTAATTTTATTTCGTAGAAGAAGAAAATAGCAATTCTGCTGTTTTAAAAAGCTTTGCAGCCACTAAGCGGCATTCCAGTGTCGGATGACAGGTTTGCCTCTAGAGGATAAGATACACATCGAGATACTGTAGGCAGAGGATACTTCCAACGTTTCTTAAACAACTCTTTGTAGTATTAATTTAAAAAGTTATTGTTCTTCAAAACGATATGTCTGATTTTTATTTTACAGAAGTGATCATGATAAATACTCAAGAAAGGTAGGCAAGAATTTAAAAAAATTATTGGGACTATACAGGATCCCGTAATCTAAGTGTTTTTTCATTATCTTGTTTTTCCTCAAACTTTTAATTAACCCGCTGACATTTTCGATTACTTTAGGCATAAACAATTAGTCATATTACTCCTTATATAATTATAATTAAAGGGAAACTTTTATTAAATAAAAGCCAAGAACGGCGGGTCAGTATGTGTATATACACCTTCAGTATTAATATCTACATCAATTTCAGTTTAATACTTTATAAACTTGCAGCTGTACTTTTACTTGCGGAACTTGCATTATTTATGTCATTATCTGGTTTTGAACTGTCTTCTGTTTTCTTGATATTCACTGGATAGTGTTTAGTCACAGCATTTTCTTAACTTGTTAAGAAAATCCTTAATTTAGTCTTGGTTTTTCCATTGTCAGCCTGTCGCATTGCAACCTCTCATTTTTCTAATTTCAGATAACAACAAAAACACTAGTCACATGCTGATTACCCTTACAAATCTTGCACGGTTAGTTAACTACTGTCTTGAATGAAGATTTAGTTAACCGTAGCCTCATTTTGTAGAGAGACGGCAAGAATGAATTGTTCAAAACCTGTTTCCACCTATGGTGATACGTTTTATTACTGATTTTGCGCTATCCTTCGGTAGAATATCATTAATCGCGATGTATATAATATCCACTGTCGGGTACATTGAAAACAAAAAGTCGTGTACTCGATCTGCTGTAAGGCAAAGGTTGCTATTCTATGCTAAAAATCGGTTTAGCGGTAATTCACTATGAAGAATAAGGATCGCTACACAAAACGCACAGTGTTCTTTTTTTAGTGTTTCCAAGATATGTAAAATAGGTCACTATTTAAAATGTACTCATGTCTCGAAAGATCTTGAAGTTATCCTACACGGGGTCTAATATATCTCTGAATCGTTTAAATATAGGCTACTGTATTGCAATGTATTAGTGATAATAACCTTGAACATTATTCTTCAAGCCTTTTTATCGTTATGCATGGCCATATAAAATGGGACATTTTTGTTTTGAATAGAGATATCGTTTTTTCATGTGTCCGGCAAGAAGATATGAAGGTATTTAAAAAAACAAAACAAATGAAAAACATTTTTGTTGTGCCTCCAACCAGGCGCTTTCCGATGCTGAGTACAGATACGCCTGTCAGCTGTGCATGTCAGGGCTGAATGCAGATCTTGGCTGCCCCGGATCACACAGCCATTACGTAATCGCTGCCCGGGAGTACCGGCTTTAGCCCCGGCAGGACTCTTAGCATAATATTCCCGTTTTTTACGGGTCAAAATCTCACTTAAAAATAAACATATCGTTAGGGTGCAGCAAATAGAGTTTTGGGAATTTTACTTGACCTTTTGGTCGCTCCATCCATCCATCCAAACCTCGTATGACCGCTTATTCTGATCAGGGTGGCGGGGTTGTTCATTTTACATTTGCAGTTAATTACACAACACAGTATTACTGAATATAGGTTTTGAATGTCACATTTTAAAAGACTTAAATGCTATTTGATATGGAACACCATAATACTCAACATGTAATAAATAAACATACCTATAAATGAATAAATAAGTCAATATTTCAACAATTAGTTCAATTTTCCTTTTATTTTTAAATAATTTCATAAAAGGTATATTTCATGATAACGTTTGTCTTCTAAATATAAATTTTAAATTGTATTTCGTAATAACATTGTGATTTAATTAATTAGACAGTCATTATTATAAAAATATTATTTCACATAATGCAAATGTGATTACTGAAATTATTCAAACTATATTTCACAATAAGTTCAGCTTTTCACATTGTTATATTTCCGAATGACGGTTTTCTTAACCAGATTTTTAATTCATAATGCCTCTTTTCAAAATAATAGTGCGGTCGGTCAATCACTTTGAAGGGGGTGAGATTGAGTTTGTTATTTGCTAATCCTTTTTCATCCATTATTCATCAGATTTAGGAAGTAATTCGAATAGTCGCAGGAAGCAAATTATATTTTACAGGGAGGTTCGGGGAAACTCATTAATATTCATGAAGAAGCGCTACCTGATTGGCTGGTGAATCTCAGGGCTTCCTGTATCCTAGTCACGCATGGCACCATGGGAATCTCAGGGCTTCCTGTATCCTAGTCAAGCCTGATGCCATGGGAATCTGTATCCTAGTCACACTTTGTGCCACGGGAATCTCAGGGCTTCCTGTATCCTAGTCACGCTTTGTGCCGTGGGAATCTCAGGGCTTCCTGTATCCTAGTCACTTCTGGCTCCATGGGACCCTCAGGGCTTCCTCTATCCTCTTTACGCCTGGCTCAGGCTCCAAGGTGTAGGATGGCTCATAGAATTCTCTCGATGGACTGAGGGGGTGTTTTAGTGTAAGAGTTCAAAATTTTTTATGGTTGTTTCTATTTACATAATATTTTTGGGTTGTTTCTATTTACATTAACAAAAGAAATTTGTGATGTTTTGGCATTTCCCCAGACTTGTGATTGGGTGGGCCAGGTTTCTCCCAGTCACCCTCATGTTTAGTTTAAATCAGTCCTACTGGCACAGTGAAAACACACTGAGCAGCACTGCCTCACTTTTCACCTGCTCTGGGTCCTCTTTGAATTTCTCTCTAAGCAGCAGCCCTCTGGCGGATTGTGCCGTTCACTGCTCCAGCCACCAGGCTCCTGGGCCTCTGTGGTGCTCCTGATGTTCCTCACCCACTGTTTAAGATCCCCGGTGGGCGAGGGACGGGCAGGGATCACTCCTTCGATGCACTCCTTCACAAGGTAAGACCATTACCTGTGTTTCTTTCGCTGTTTCATTGCTATAATCTGTATAATACAGAAACTATATATACTGAAAAGCAGTGCATCTGATCACAGCATGCAATTCACCTGCAATTCATCAGTTTAATTAGCGAAGCTAACTTTTTCGTTAGCAGATTAGTGTTTCTGTTAACTGTGAAAATCATTAGAAGACCTTAGGTTTCACTAACTGAAAACATTTTTTCATAAGTAAAGTGAATAAAGTTTAAAGGTCAAAAATGTTTGAAAACCGTAAAATCATACATATTTGTTCCTGTCTGTTATGAGCATGCCTGCAACAGTCTATCTGGCTTGCTTTTGGCTGACTCCGTGTACACAAAAGACATTATGAGTCGATAACTTGTCGGATTTAAGGTTTTAAGGGGATTTATGGGACCTGTACCACAAAGCTGAATTTCTTGCTTAGCCAGATAACTTGTCGGATTTAAGGTATCTAAGTTTAAATGGACTTAATCTTCGTCCATTTACATTTAGTCCAGACTACCTTAAATCGAAGCTGAGACCCTCCTTTCTAGTTCTGGGTAAATGGTGCCATGTTTGTAATCCCCAAACCGTGTCACTGAGGGAAAAATGTCAGCACGGGCCAGGTGCAAAATAGGGCTCCAACAAAAACACTTATATCTGACAAGTGGAATATAATAGAAAGAACATTTTAATGCAGATTTATTCCAGAGACTCTACAGAATCCAACATTAGTGATAGGGTAAGTCATAAATATTCCCAGTTAATCACTCTAGTTTGACAGATGGGACTTCAGGGTTAAACAGACTAAAATTTTAGTTCTCTAGGTATGTTTTTAAGGGTTTCAGAACCAAAAACCGAACTGAAGCTAAATTCATATAATAAAAGTTAGAGGCTATCATTAGCCTTTTTTTTTTTGTGGTTTTTCAGTTTAGCGTTATTGAATTAAATTTTGCACTTAGTGGATTAGTGGTTATCTAAGCTAACTTTTCAGTTAGCTGTAGCTCACCAGTAGGACTAGATAACCATAAATTATTTAGAAACTGGAGATACAAATTCAAGTAATGAATCAGCCCTTCATTACTACCTTCGCCCTTATCTGCGCACTTCAGGATGACAGGCTAACCGTAACACAGACCACCCCAGTGAATGGGAAGCCCAGCATCCTGCACTTCCAGCACCGGCTGACTGAGCACAGAGCTTCCTTCTGGGAAGGTGTGCTTAATGCAGACAGCCTCTTCCTGCAGGTCCCTGAGGGAGAGCTCCTAGAAGGCAGCAGGGAAAGGTATGAGCTCATGCACATAACGTACTTCAGTCCTCAAGTGGATATGCAAATTGGAACAAAGAGCTATGGTGTCAAGAGCTGTATATTTGTCGTACATACTGTATGTGTTCAAAATTAGGAATATGTATTAGATTAATTTCTATGGCTGTCAGTTACCAACGTGATTAGTATTCATATATTTGTCCCATTACAGATACATAATCATTCTCATGTGTTGCATTTACTGTCCCTTGTTTTACAGCCTCACCAGTCTACTTCAGTTCACTGAAGAGAATTTAAAAGTCAGCTATGTGTTCCTTTGGTTCCCCAAAAGCAGGGAAGATAGATGTAAGCGCAATCCTTTAAATATAATTGCAACACTTTACTTGAGGTGGCACAAATAATGTAGTAGTACAGTCTTACTTAATTCATCAATCAACCCATAACTGTTAGTTATGTACAGATTGTTCATTCATCAGTAATCAGTCATGACGATTCATGTATTTCATGCAGGAACTATATTTGTTCATGATTTATAGTAGTAATTGAGTAACTAAGTTATTTGTGAGTCCTCAAGTAAAGTGTGACCATCTGATTTTATGTTTTAAAAAAAAGCACACAGAAATTATACTGAATACAGAGTCCTTCCTTGTACATAATTAGCTGTGCACTGTATTCAGAGAGGGGTCTATTCAGAATTTTTGCAAATCTGAGTTGATATTTATTCCTACACATATTAGTTATGCTTTAGGTTTGTGTTTTGTTTGTATATATATTTTTAATTTGACAGAAGAGAAGAGACTTGCCTTGTCCTTGTGTCTTCCAGTGTGGATTACGAAGACCTTTCACTATATGGGCTTTGAAATTGTGAAACCAGGTCACCCTCTGGTACCGGCTCAGGCTGGCCTCCTGTTCATGGCCTACTCGCTGGATCCTTGTGGCCCCGATGAAGAGTGAAGACAGCAGAACCAGCTCAGGGCGTCCTCTGGTCCTCTGCTCCGTCATCACGCGCATGTGGGATTCCCATGCATGGTGTGTGTCATGGGTCAGTCCCTTGGTCTTTCAGTGAGTCAGCCAACCAGAGGTGCTCAGCGAGGTCAGATTAACTGAGAGACCTCCTCAGCCCATCCTAAATAAGCAGCCTTTGCCAAGGAGGAATTCACAATTGGTTCATTTGGTGCTATACGTGCTGCACGTTCTCCTAAGCCTCGCACCAACTGTCTGTGTCTGTATCATTATGTAGAAGTACTTTTCACAACAGATACTGTCTACAAGAAGAACCAAAAAGGGCAAGAAAGAGGTAAAAGAAATATAAACTGGAACAATATTATCAAGTTAATTACCAGTTACAGCAGGCTCTTCCTGAGTGATGTTTCAGAGCAACAGCATCTTATCACATCCTTTCTGTGACACTTCAGAGACTATCTGTATTTCATCCATACAAGCTTAGTATAACCAAAGCTAAAAATTAACATTAAATTGTTGTTTATCAAAGGTTAACTAACTGGTTTCATCTTACTGTAGATGTTATATAAACATAATGGAGCAGAAGAGCATCATTTCAGAAGCCCCATTCCTGTCTGAGCAGGCTGCTGTCTGTCTAGATGGCTTAGTTGGGAGCAAAATTGTGGCTGTACAGAGTGATTACGTGCCTCTGCAAATGTGTAACAATCACACGTCTCAGTTTTACTGAAAAATGCCCCCATTATTCAAACCTTTTCTTACCGGTAACTAAGAGTAGTACAGTGGCAGTAAAAGTAGGTGCAATGATGTACAAAACTGGCCTTTTGGTTCTGATTCACACCTAGTGTGACTCCCTACTTTTGTGTTTGTCATCACCTGCCAACTTCTAAACTTTCCAAGCAAGTGATTCTTCCACAGAGCATCTTAATCAATCCCATACAGATCACATGTGATACACACAGTGATGTAATCAGAAGGATTTGGCTCACATTTGAAGAAAGCTACTGTTGGATTTGTAAACTTACTACGTTTTTATGACTGTCAGTAAATGTAAAACATTAAGATCCACTTAGCAATACATGTGTTTATTTTTAATAGTCTGTTTCTTCCTGTCTGTACTATAACTACATTGCCAAAGTATAATTGAAAAAAAAGTGGAGTAGTTCTATATTGTATTGTTATCAAGGTTGGAAAGACTACTGAAATTCCTACTCAAGTAAAAGTAGTCTACTGTTACTTTAAAAAAAACAACTCTGGATAGAGTAAAAATACCTCTCCTAGAAACTACTGAGTACTGGGTGAGTGTCTTTCTTTTGTAAGTAGTGAGATTCTTCATTATGTGTTTCCCCCTCATTGTAATTTACAAATATAATCAACCTTCCCTTTTGCTTTTCAGAAGTAATTAAAAAAGAAAGGCATCATGTAAGTTAATTGTGGTTTACAATTAATGCAGTACAAAGACCCTTCAAACATAAAAATAAATAAAACAAGCACTAGACATTAATCAACTCGGTGTGTCATGCTGCAGTATTTTATGTGCTTAGGCATGCAAAAATAAATCAATAATCTCAGGATTGCACAAACTTTACAGCATTGGCCAGAGACACACATGGTGTGACGGTCCAATCAAATGTTATAAGTACTTAAAAATAATATTGTGACTTGTGCTGTGCTTATTTGTGGACATTACATTTTTGGTTAATAACCTACTGTGAGAATGCACTGATTTTAAGTTTTTTGTTTTTAGTCAAAAAGCGGCAGAAATTGGAACCAATAAAATCAGTAGGCTAAAACTTAGATAGAGTTAGGGATATAGTGGACACCGGGACTGTAAATAGCTGCACAAAAGTGTACTCAAATAAAAGTGAGTAAATAGTTGAGTAAAAGTACTGTTACAGCACTGAAAAGTGTACTCAAGTAAAAGTGCACCAGTTTTAACCTAATTAAAAAACAAAACATTCTGAAAAAACTACAAGAGTATTTGTAGTTTGTTACACAAGACAAATACAATCTGAGTCAAAAGCTTGGACATTCCCTCTCTCTCTCGAAACTGAACCCTACACAAACAGGCAGTTAAAACATTTATATCTGTCATACATGTACCAAAAGGAACGATGATTTCATTAAGTTAACAGTCTGAGTTTCTCACTCTGCTGAAGTGGTTGTCTCCTACATCAGTGCCTTCAGCTAAATTTATATACAGTGACAAAAGTGAAGCAAGGTCTTCTCCAAGGCTGTGGGACTTTGGTTGAGATGCCACCTTCTCATTCTTCCTTGACTGTCACAGCAGAGCGTGACCAGCCAGCAACATTTAACTCCTCCAGACAGCCAAGGAATACAATCATATTCCCATTCTAAGCTGGATCACACAGCGTCCCTGCAGCAATGCCCGTGTGCCCATTGCGGCATCAGAATACACACACACTCATGTCAAACTCCTTCCCACATTGCCGGTGCAATATGTTCCCTTTTAAACAACGTTCTATATTTGTCAAATTTTCCACATACAGTATAGTAGACCCTTGACTTACTAACTCAATTCGTTCGCGAGGGCTGGTCGTAATTCAACACTATTTTTCCCCGTAAGAAATAATGGATAAAATAACTCATAATGCGTTATGAACCTCCCAAAGCACCCCTTACCTAACCCTTTCATAATAAAAAGGGTTGTATAATGCGCGTAATTTACATATATTACGTGCATGTAGTTTTCGACAGCCCCTTTATTAGCACTGGTTGCTTCGCCATGCCTAGCTACGCTATGAACCCCAGTTCTCGCTTTAAAATTGTGAAACCACCCCTTACTGCCACGAAATCGCCATTATCACTCGTTGATTGCTTATACTTTACGAGATCTGCATTTATAGCCCTAGCTTTTTCACAAATTATCGACTGCCATCTGCCTTATCCACACTAATAATAGCCTTTCTACTGTTGATCGAGACTTACTAATTGAGTAACACCTTTAGCAACATTAGCTTCCTTATACAAATCTTTTCTTTGTAAGGTTGTCGAGATGGTGGATTTCGACATGCTGGACATATGGCAATAAACCTAGAATAGCGTTAGAGGCTGTAAGGAAAGAATAGACTATCACAAAATGTCAGCTACGATTACAAAGGTAAAGTTTTACTAAATACAATTCATGCAGCGACCCCCCAGGTCAGGTCTGGGTTCACATTACAGTTCTGCACAGCTATCCCCCCCTAGCGGACAAACCCTTCCAAGCGCGAATCGACAATTCGACACACGTCACCACACAGTGAATCCCGCGCCACGCAGCATGCCGGTTAGGGCACTGCACGCAAATAGTACCACAATGCACGTGAAAGCCCACACTCCAGGTCAGGCAAAAGATCCGCGAGCGTGTGCAGTGCCTTCTGATCCCACCCCGACCATTA
Organism: Cryptomyrus ogoouensis; assembly: GCA_025773925.1. Classification (NCBI taxonomy): domain Eukaryota; kingdom Metazoa; phylum Chordata; class Actinopteri; order Osteoglossiformes; family Mormyridae; genus Cryptomyrus; species Cryptomyrus ogoouensis. The sequence goes on along the minus strand of JAOYFF010000007.1, from coordinate 541,180 downwards.
GCTGGCCGCGCTGCCTTCTTAAAATACATAGAAAACAAACAAAACAAGGACAAGATAAAAACTTAGCTTTCCCCGAGGATCAAGACCCTCCCCCGGGGTTTAAGTTTTAGAGCTGGCCGGCCCTTTTCAAATCCGAGAGGGAAGGAAAGTTGAACACCGATCCAGCCCTTTGCAGACTCCGCTTTTCGCGTCTGTGGAGAACCTCTGACTGAGAAGCTGCTGTGGCACTCCTAGCCCCCCGGTCCAAACTGTCGTCACCCTAACCCCCTCCGGAACCTGACCCTGCAGCCCGCTACCTGTCTTCACCGGTCTCATATTTCTGCACAATTTCCATCTTCTTTTCGATTGCTTTCTTTACCTTCTCTTCCTTTCTTAGCTTCTTTTCTAGCTTTTTTGGGGCTATTTTGATAACAATTAACTAAACTGATTATATAAAGCACTGCACTGACCGAAATGACGTCCACAAACAGGCGTACCTGGGCTCAGACTGATGCTTACGGATGCCTCTTGGCTCTGTGTTTACAGCTGCACAAGTGGATACACGTTTTGGCCTGGACCGGCATTCGGGTCGTAATCCAAGACTTTGGTTGTATGTCAAATCTAAAATTTTGGTTGCAACCCAAGTTGTAGTTCATAATTCGAGGGTCCATTGTACAGTCATTTACCAACAATGTTAAGTACAGAGACATTTCTCTTGATAAATCACATAATCTATGATGTATTTGAGAAACCGGTACAGCTCTCTTTGACGTCTTCACCTGAGGTCAGACACGTTACAGGTCCTAGGCGCCTAGACCTCTGGCCCTGCGTGATCTAACAGACACGCTCATGTTCGAGTTCCACACATCACAGCAGTCCCAGTCCAGGGATAAGGCCCTGATGTCTTTAGAACCCAGCAATACCCATGCCTGAGGTAAACTGCTTAAAAGACATTGTCTTAGCCTTTTTTTGGCTGTAATAGTGCATCTGCTATGAGAGAATAGAGTGGGGATCATAGATTAGGACACCAGCCAGGACGTCGTACACCGAGGTTTTATTAAAGAAAAACACATACAGATAAACTAAGTGGTGTTCTGATGATGCAGATCCATGGGGTTAGAAAAAGGACACCTCACTTCTCCTTCTCCTTCTGCTCCTTCTCCTTCTTGTCCTTCTCAGCCTTGGCCTCCTCTGCCTCATGTTTCTTGATCAGCTCCTCCACCTCCTTCTGTTTGAGAACCTTGATCCTGGTCTTGCCATTCTCGCGGGTCAGTGTGGCAATTTCCACTGTGATTTGGCCAGGGAAACTGTCAGTTACGGCTAAGGGCCACTGTCAAATATGTAACACTCAAAAGCACTTAGTTAATTGGGTTGTGGAAGCGTAGATCATACCATATAAATATGGGGTTCATTATATCCCCCAGTCACTGGATATCTGACTGAAATTATCCATGTTTATGGAGGCAATCATACATTCAAATTTAAGCATACACAGTACGGAGAATCATGAAGGTTTGGTGTTAAAGCTCACCTTTCTCAGCAGACAGCTTACTGACGTCCATAGTCTTGTTCAGCACTTTGACGGCTAACGCCAGGGCAGCAGAGAGCGTCATCTCTCCTTCTTTGAAGTCCTGCTTCAGCATGGACACAGCCGCCTAGGGGAGCACAGATGCTGGCTTTTAGACACTGGGAAGTAAGTTAATACTTATCAATACACAGTGAGCTTTTGGTTTTTGGTCTTTAATTCCATTTAAAGCACTCAAATTACTGTATACATGTGTAAAACTGTCATTATAAATCCCTGGGTTTACCTGCAATTTCACATTTCTCTGCAAGCGGCATCAGTGTAACTGTATGTGTGACAAAATCTTGAACCTTCAATCAAAGCCTGAGGCAAGAATTGGTTTGCGGTACTTAATGGTTCAACACTGCCATCTAGTCTCAAACCCTTGTATGACTTTGTAAATCTACGAGAGCTAAGTTGCTGTGGTGGATCACCGCATGATTCAGGTTTCTGTTTCCTCCAATGAAATCAATTTCTGATTCCAATTGACAAAATGTGTCTCATTCACTTTTAAGATTAAGTCTTTGTCCCTAAACAAGAAATGTGTTTACCATTTCAATTTGTACTAGCAGTGATTACACTAGACTGTACACAAAAAAAAAAAAAAAAAAAAACAGTAGATCCTTTTTACTTTGTAGACAAACTAGGACCTTAACAGCTAATCAATAATGTTGACAAATTGCAATAAAAATAATTATGAGTTTATGAGTTTGAGTTTTGTCACCTACTGATAGCATTTTTGCAGTTTGCTGAGTATATTTCACATAATTTACGTTTACATATTTACATAATTAGCAGATGCATTTGTACAAAGCGACACACAAGTTGGCAAAAAGCACATCATAAACATATGTGCCGTCAAGGTTCAGCTAGGCTGGCGTTGCAATGGTAACGGTGGTTTAACGTAGAATTGTTAGCAACCTTAATAGGGTGCAGACCAATTCTGTCCAGACATGAGACCAAAGCATCAAAAGTGTGGAATCACTTTAATCTTGCATCAAAGAAGTCAGTACCCTGCACCATCTGCCAAACCAATATATTAAACAGAGATTCTTTTTGGGCTTTAATGGTACTTGCATGACTCATGTGCCGCTCAGTTACACCATTTTCAGTTGAGTACACACAATGAAACAAATTAATACATTTACAGACATAAACAAAACCTAAATCCACAAGTAGATGTTCAACACTGAAGACCCAGGAGAGCCTATAAACCCTCCTGTGCGTAAATGAGTCATTTGGGAATACAGTTTCCCAGTAAATTACTCCAATACCGGAGAGATACCAATCCAATATTTTTTTCCCCTTATTCAACAACTACTAATCATTAAATGAGACATTTGTATCAATACATTTTATTTAACATGGCAATCTATCTGCATGTAATAATGTAATGGCATTGTCTGAGTACGCTAAGAATAGTAAAACATATTGGTCATGTTGCTCAAACAAAAGCAATACCTGTAAGATTACAGGGAGAAATCCACCGCCAACATGACTTACATAAGTCTACTTTTCTTATTCGGTAACAATTTTCACAAAAAAAAAAAAAAACAAATATATTAAGATATAAATATACAGTGGTACCTCAGTTCTCGAACTCATTAGAACTCGAATTTCTTAAAACTCGAACCAACCAGTTCAGGAAAAAATTTACCTAGTACTCGATCTGAATCTCAGAAGTCAAACCGTGAACGCCGACCTAAGATAACTTGTACGCGCGGGGAAATGAGTCACGC
>JAOYFF010000007.1:516804-528507 GCA_025773925.1 Cryptomyrus ogoouensis | reverse complement strand
CCCCCGGGACGCCCCAGGTCCGCGGGGGAATAAACACTCCTTTGGGTGGTGGGGAGGGCGCCCGGTCACCGCATGCGTTTCCGGCCGGGAAGAGCCCCCCCCCCCCCCCCCCCCCCGATGGGGAACAGCGTGTCAGTGTTCCCTTTTCTCAGGCACAGCTCAGGCCTTGTTTTTTTCTTTTTTATGAGGAGCTGTACTAGCAAGTCAACAGTGCGCACATCTATTCAGCACTGAGGGCCTGTACTCCCTCGCATCATCAGATGAGATACATGCTCTTCACCGAAGACGACAAAACCAGAAGGAATTTGTAATATCTTACAGGGATTCTAACCCACAGTTTTTTCACACAAAGCACGACCAAGAATCCATAACAGTCATTAGTCAACTAGTAGAGCAGGTTACTGACAACATCCAAAAGATAATTCTGAGAAATTCATTTATATAATTATTAACACTGTCCATGCATACACGTGTACTTTTTGAGCTTTTGAAAGTTATACATCACAGCTACATAATAATTCCTATTTACTGGCTTAGTCAGGCATCCCAGCGTATGTCTTGTATATATTCAAAGTTCCTTATTTCCATTATTTACATTTTTAGCCTTCTAAAGGAGGAAGTGCAGGAAACCTTAACAAAGTAAAATAAATTATCATTAACATCCTTAGTGGAATAAAATAAGCCTTCAGAAAGGTTTCTGTCTCTCGCCAGTGACCAGGGAAATGCATTGATCAGTACCCTGGATCTATTTTAATACGTTTAACTAAAATGATAGTGAAGAGTGTCTCATATAATAATAATGTCAGGAAAATTAAATTATGTCACACACCATTACTGACTCTTTTTGTTGATAGGCAGGTAGGCTTAAGGACAATATGTGTGCTTTGGAGCAGGTAGCTCATGTCTCATGTCAGACGATGTGGCTTTCACCAGGCCTCAATTCTGGACACTTAATTTATTGAGCAGATGCTGTTGTCTGAACTGACAAACAAGCAAGGCACATAATACATCACAATAGGTACTGGCACAGGGAAGGGCAAGACAAAAAGAAGGGGAGAAAGTTATGCAGGAGAGAGAGAGAAAGAGAGTAAGAGGGAGAGAGCCACAGAGAGAGAGAAAGAGAGAGCCAAAGAGCCAGAGAGAGAGAGAAAGAGAGAGAGAGAGAGCCCAAAGAGCCAGAGAGAGAGAGAGACACAGACAGACAGAAAGAGAGACAGAGCCAGAGAGAGAGAGAGACATAGAGCCAGGGAGAGTGAGAGAGAGACAGAGACAGAGAGACTGAGAGCCAGGGAGAGTGAGAGAGAGACAGAGACAGAGAGACTGAGAGCCAGGGAGAGTGAGAGAGAGACAGAGACAGAGACAGAGAGACTGAGAGCCAGGGAGATAAAGATAGATAGAGAGAGAGAGAGAGAGAGAGAGAGAGAGAGAAGTAGGAGGGCAAGCCGGAGAGGGAGCCCCGAACAGGGAAGTGAGCACTAAGCACTGAGACACAGTCCTGCCAGACACTGCAAGAAAATGCCCAACTTCACAGGTACCTGGAAAATGAGGAGCAGTGAGAATTTTAATGAGCTCTTGAAAGCCCTCGGTAAGTACTTTGTAAAATTATTAATATCTACAGAGTATGAAAATCTCATATATAAATCAACATCGCTGGCATTTTATTCTTTGTCCGATGGTGCGTAGTCCAAATTGTCTCCACCCATCTGAAAAAAGTACTTAAAATTGCTATATTGATGCAGGGGTCATCACCATGATTAATTCTGATGGATATTTTGATCAAAATGCATTTTTTTACTACAGACAATATTTAAAGATGTATCCTACACAGTCAAACCATTTTTCCCACGGAAAAATGTCTGTGTATGGATGGGGTGACGATACCTGTGCAGATGGAAAGTGGTCATAAGAGACAGGAAATAACATTTTAGAACAGTTGCTTAACTATTATAAAATCTGTTATTATAAAGTAAAAAAAAAACATGATAAACATTCTACTTAACTAAAATCTTTTCACTGGAACTGAACCTATTCAAACAGGACTGTTAGAGAATCAGGATTTTTAAATACAGAAAATAGTACATAAATATTAGAAGCATTATATGGGTCCATCATCTGACAACGGTATCCTGTCTCGAGTTGGATATACATATGAGGGTCTGGCCCCTATGTATCTGAATGCCGTAGGTCAAAGCTCTGCATGAACGAGGGAGCAACCCCCCCGGAGAGTGGTGGTTAAACTGTCAAAATGCTGCACCAGCTTGTTTTGGTATGTCGAGGTAAAAGATCTGAATTGGAAATATAAGGACGAGCCGTGGCAACAGCAACAACAGATAATCTGATGAGGAGACACTGGCTCTGAGACCTGCCACTGACTTTGATGGCCCAGATTCCTTTCCTGGCAAACAAAGACAGATGACAGGCAGTACTGCAATCAATTCTGCTGGGAAATTCAAAGATACAGGCGTTTAATTGGATCATGAACAATAAGCCTTGAAAAACCTTTCCGAATACACAGAGGACACTGACCTTCTAATATGAAAGAATGGGTTAGGATAACTGAGATATCTGTGACTGCGGTTCACTTATTGCACTAAAATTAGGCACTAAATTTGGATTAAAATGCTTTTTTGGATTAAACACTTTCATTCATTCCGTTTTTAAAATACCGAGACATGCCCTGGTACCTATCATTTTACTCTGGTGTATAACTCAAAAGCCACGACTCAAAATTTCACAACATCACCTGGACTCTCTTTATTCAACGCCTTGTGATTTCATTAGGTAACGTTATACAGTAGGGTAATAGAAGCCTACACTGCAAATTGCAAACATATGAAACACAAAGACACTCCACTACTCCAGTATTCACTCTCAGTCTACTGATGGCAAAAAGTAAACATTATTTGTGTATGAGCCAGGAAAACCTCTAATGTAGCTCAGGAACTCTTCTTCTGGAAAGGTGCCCAAAGCAAAGCATACATCCTCCTCCTGGAAAAAAATGCCATGTGGGACAAAGACAGATGTAACCCTAACCATCCCAGGATAGAGTAAAAAGCAAGACAGGAGAGAAGATGACACTGTGTGTACACACAGAGGCGGTGACACTCAGGGCCAGCAATGCCAGGCACTGACTCGCAGTGACTAGAGTTACAACCGCAAACCTCTTCAATTCTCTCCCTGGCCAAAATCGGGTCAAAATCAGTCCATCCTCCCAAATTTCCAAAATCCTGTATCATGTATCAGCGTTTTTTCTTCAGTACTCTGTTACATCTGAGTAATCTTTTAAAAATCTGTTTTAATAATAGGTAAGGTTGAAAATGAATTGACTACACCCATTTCTCAATATATTAACAAACTGGATTTTCACAAGAGATGAAATACATTAAATTGCCTAAATTGAATAAAGATGTGGCTGAATTAACAGGCTAAGTGTTCTTTACAGAATTGGGCAGAAATTTTATTGATTGTCACTGAAGCAGAAGGAGATGTCATCCGTGCTCCTGTCGGGTCGGGCCTATAACCCCCCAAAATGCACCCTGCACCCAGGTGTGAACGCCATGCTTAGGAAGGTGGCAGCTGCCGCAGCCTCCAAGCCCCAGGTGGAGATCCGACAGAGCGGCGAGCAGTTCTACATCAAAACCTCCACCAGCGTGCGCACCACTGAGATCAACTTCCACATCGGGCAGGAGTTTGATGAGGAAACAGTGGATGGGAGGAAGTGCAAGGTGAGTGTTTTTTCTGTAACGATATTTTTCTCAATTTTAAACGTCTTTTACACTCATTAAACTGCAAAAGAAAACACAACAAAACCAGACTGTGCCAAACATATGATTAAACGCTCAATTAGAGTAACCAAAACAGCCATAACGAAAGTTCCAGTACCAAAAGTGCCAGTAGGGAACTCTTTCGGTACTTTGGGGTGGGACTTTAAACGCTTTCCTTCTCGATCGGTTACACAAATAGCCTGCCTCTGAAACACAATACAAACGCCAACTTAAAACAGCTGCGAACTCAGAAAACAACAATAAACGAAATAAAAAAAAATTGTAAAAATAATAATAATGGATGCATGGACAAATGAAGAACAGGAGATCAGTATAGCATCAAAAGAAATGAAGTATTTGCGTAATACAGAAGGACAGCATGGTATTGGGAAATTTTTAAGTATTGCAATGTGATTTTGTAATAAATATTGGGGTATTTATAAAACAAAAAAGGAGTTCAGCAGAAATTTCTCACGAACCTGTCTAGGAGTGATTTAAAGGGGCAGCGTGTGGCTCAGTGTGTCTGTAATCACAAGGCTGCTGGTTCAAACCCAGCCTCAGCATGTCTGCGAGTCCTTGAGCAAGGCCCTTAACCCCCAGCTCCCTGGGCACTGCTATGGGTGGCTGCCTTTCGCGGACAACTTACTCTACAAAAAAGAGCAAGTTGAGGGAGGCGTAAAGACAATTTCCCCACGGGGATCAATAAAGTATCAGTAATAATAAAAACTGCAAGGATGAAAATGATTATGATTGTCTCGGAGAAAGCATGCAACGGTCATGCAAAAGCAATTGAGGTAAACTTTAAAGTGATTTTTTAACTTATACTTGATAATCGTGAAAATGAATAATAATTAAAATTGCAAAATGACAGTAAAAGAGAGTAAAAATGTTTTAGCAAAACCTAAACTCCCTGTGCTACAAGCCTGTACACAGAATTGAAGGTAAGCTTATCTTAATCTAGCTGACTGGTGAAGAATGAATTGCATGTGTACAAAATGCGATGTTGGTATTAATAACGCACATCGTTCAGCCCTATAATATACTACAACCTTTTTTTCAGTACAAAATACCCCCTCCCCCTGCGTTATGATGTTGTTCAGCACCAATACCAGTTTTTACACCAGTGGAAGACTTGAAAAATCGTACTTTTGGTACCTTGAAGTACCAAAAGTGTGGTACCTGGTCCAGTGGGAAAGCGCCCTTTAATGCAGAATTATCTGACGCTTGAGACTCTCTGGGGAAAAGTAGGAGCGCTTGTATTTATCCAGCTGATGTAATACAATGCAGAACTGTTGTAGTTTAGAAATGAGATCGCATAGAGCTGTGAATCGAGATTGCATTTTACGATTGTAGTTTAATTCTATTTTGTATACATGTATATACTTTAATATCTGTCTTGCTTGTCTGACTTGGGTGTAATTGTTAGTGCAAGCACCGTGGGGTCTGAGAGTAATGTAATCCTCCATGTGTCCTGTACATATGGTAGAACTGACAATAAAGACTTTGAATATAAGAAAAAAACTCACTTCATTAACATTCTTTTTTCATTATTGTCCTGAATCTTCATTCTAAACTTAGATTATGTACTAAAATACGTAGCATTATTTGTACAGTGCCGATTCTGACCAGATGTATCCCGTGAGATTGCTTATACAACAGCTGCACTCTGCTTTTACAGAGCAGCAGATAACTAACACATTATGCGATGTGACACAGTCATTATGCCCACAATCTGGGGCGCCATAAAGCAGGGGGAGAGATGGGACAATTCCTAAAAAATTTGGAACATAATTGGATTAGCCTGCTTCAGGGGCCCAATATGATTTGCTTTCATGTGGCAAAAAATCTCTAGCAGGTACAAATTCAGAAGAGAAAATCACATGTTTCCACACTTAACTGATGTCATTGTCATAATTCAGAGCGATTTTGTGGCCAGGCCACGTGGATACTTTTACAAAATTCCGGTACCTGTCTCAGAGGAATTCATTCCCTTTGTGCTTTCAGGTTGTCTGGGAATATAAGAGAAAAGGTCTGATTTCTTGCCCATCTGAAATATAAAGGGATCTCAGGAAATTCCCAAGATATTATTAGACAAAAGGAAAAATTTACCAATGTCCTGAAATCTTTACTAAAATGGAATTGGGAGGTTTGTAGAAAATTGAAAAATGACAGTGAGTGTCTAATATAATTTCTCATATTGGTCCTGTATTATTTTGAACCATTCACAGTAATTTCAGACCAGTATACATTTTAGCATAACCTTTTATGGTTTGTGGTTTAATGTGCAAATTACCACCCTTAATGTAAATGTATAAGGGCGATTTATGTCAAATGGATGCAGGATCTGGTCACAAGACAGATGGCGCAACTCTAATTGGTAGCTGTTATTTGTTTCAGCAAGTAGCACAATATTTAAAAATAAAACTGTTAAAGTATATACTTGTGTCACATGCAGAATTTCAATGTAACAAATCACAGGCACATGCCAATCGCCATAAAGAGCAGATTGTACAGATGAACCCACCCGAGGTACGTTAAGCAGGCTCGCACTCTCCAGTCCTAGTGTGCGGAGGGGCGAATCTGCGGCCTAAAATCCTCAACTCCTACCCAGCCCTAACCTATTTTGTAAACAAAATATAAAAGTTTTTGCATTTCTAGTTTTTTTAATTGCAAGTGACAGACTTATAAAATTGAGTTTCCTGTTTTGGGGCCTGAAAAAAATGGTGCCCACAATGTCAAAATAACGGGTTTTTATGAGATTGTGGACACACAGGCACACACGCGCACACACACACACACACACACACACACACACACACACACACACATACACACACACTGAGTTCCATTAGGCCGTGCCGCCTGCTGGACTTAATATATCGGAAAATGTGACATCCTGCTTTTTTTTGTTTTAATTTTAGCTTGCAAGGCAGAAATATCATTTTTCATTTTCTGTACAACCAACTACACTGCAGATGGTCTTCTTCATTATTGTTTTATGAATGGAAAATATGAAAATATGAAATCCAATCCATATGAAAGCCCCACTTAAACTTATTAGGGAAGTGCCATGGGATGTGCCATGGGACGTGCCATGGGATGTGCCCCATGATGTGCCCCGGGACGTGCCATGGAACTTGCCCGGGACGTGCCCCATGAAGTGCCCCATGACGTGCCCCGGGACATGCCCTAGCTCCACTCCCCTCACGCTGGGGCCTGGGTCATCACCCTATCAAATGGGTGAAGGGGAACCTTCATACCTGTAGGGAGGTTAAGCCAAGCTTTGAAATTCAGCTACTACTGTGACAACTGCAGCAACCTTTAGTACATACCCACCAAGCTATACTGTTACTACCTACAGCAAATCAAGGCTTTAAAAGGTGGTGGGGGTAGTGATTTGGGGAAATATTTCACAATATTTCTTCTGGCGCCTAGCAAATTAGTTACTGCACCCAGAGTTAAGCTGGCACAAACCATTATGTTTTTACACTAAAATAAACAATGCTATAAATCACATTCTCTAAACATACAGCAAAGCATATACACTCATCAGAAGGATTCACAGTCTTATACTCTCAACCTTTTCCTCCCTCCCAAAGAGCTTGGCTACCTGGGAGACTGAAAACAAGATATACTGCAAGCAAACACTACTGGACGGACATGGACCCCGGACGTACTGGACAAGGGAACTGAAGGGGGACGAGCTGGTCCTGGTGAGGAATAGATTTGTGTAAAATATACTACATACAGCCACAAAATTTAATATTTAATCATTGCCTCAAATACCAATTACACATTGATTATAAAAAAACATTGACTGTAGAGTACAACAATCACCATAATTAATCAAACCGTCTAACAATTTGTTTAAAAATAATTTAAAGTTTAAAAGTCAACTGACAAGGTTTTTATTGGACAATCTAATCCCATGTTACAGCAAGGCAATGTTTAAACCCCACTGTTCCTACAGGCATTTGTGTTGGTCACCGTGCTCAGCCTGGGTGCTTCCTCACAGTCTTAACTTCACTCTTCAGAGATACTGAACAACATTATTTTCCAAGAATTGTACAAACTTTCTTACTTGACATCCAACCATCCATCCTCCAACTGCTTCTCCTGGTCAGGGTCATTGGGGGCAGCACAAGGCATAAGGCTGGAGTACATCCTGGAAACACATAAGAGATGCAAGTTAGCCAAGTGCATGTTTTTGGATTGTGGGAAGAATCCTTCATGACACAAAACGAGCAAATCCATACCCTAGAGCAGAGATCGCATTTCAGCTTGCAGCCTTGGAGGTGTGAGGCTACTCACCGAGCCATCGTGCCACAACAAAAGGATGAACATAAAAAATAAATTATTTATACAACAATGAACCAAAACATTATAACCACCCCTATGTGAAACAAATTATGTTGACTATCTAATAAAAATGGTGTGTGTTAAGGTCTGGGGTATATCATACAGTAAGCTAACATTTGCAAAGAGCAACGGCAAAGCTTGGCTAGTGTTGAACAACGAGAGTACTGTCCCGACACAGAGGACATGGAGCGCGGCTGCCTGAGGGCGTGTGTAGCCAGAGGACGGCCAGAGTGCGCCTGTGGGCTCCTGTCCACTGCCGGAAGTGCCGACAATGGGTGCGCAAATGTCAGAACAGATCCTTGGAGCAATGGAAGGTGGTCGTCTGGTCTGATGAATCCTGTTTTCTTTTGCATCATGTGGACAGCCTGTCAAACATCTGTGGGATTTGTTGGACCAACAAGTCTGATCACCAGCTACAGAGCGCCATTTCCAACGTCAAAATTGTCTGCCATTTCTGCCAGAGGCCCTTCTGTTGGTTCGTATCAGATCGGATAGCCTTCATTCACATCCCACATCGAGTTCTGGCTGCTCAATAGGGTGGGGTGAAATAATCAGAATTTCCAATAGTGCGGAAAAGTTGTCACTGGACAGGTGAAAACTTCGATCGCGTTGAGGAACCTGAAAATATGAACCTATTTCAAAGATATTTTGCACGTTTAATAACGAACACCAAATGGTAGCTTACCATCTAATACACCCCAGACCTTGATACGTCTTTACAAAATAGTTAAAATTATTTGCTTCCCATGGTCATGCTAATAATGTTTTGGCTCAACAGCATACATACAAATATACTAACTTGAACTGTAGCAGCTGAGTAGTGAAGTAAATATGCATAATCCCTGCATCCAGACACATGGCTAATACAGTGATGACAATGGAAATCTGTCTGTTCCCTCTAGACCTTTGGAGCAGACGATGTTGTGTGCACGCGGATATATATTCGGGAATGAAGTACCTGCAGTAACACCCGGACAAGAGGACACAATCATGACTGGGACCTTCCCAACTTAACACGTGTCCCCACACATGCAGCAGTCACATTTATTGATGTTGAATCATGACAGCTTAGCCATTGCTTTTTCTGGCCATTTGTACAGCTGGATGTTTTATCCAAACATCGGAGGCACCTTGCTGAAAAGGTATAAGCAACAACCAGGCAAATAAACTGCTACCACCCCCTGCCGGCCAGACTTATGTCTTTAGTTGTTTGCGTTGTGTTTGCCAATCATGAAAACTATAATCACAAAATGTAAAAAATGCACCGATTACTGATCAAGTTGCCTATCTGTGTGAGAACCTCCACCTACAATTAGAATATAACCCAAACTAGCAGGCATGCAGAGGGCTGAACTCGGCAGGAGCTCAGAGGGAAACATTTCTTTGATATGTCACAAAATATTCTCATCAAAGATGAGAACTTTAAGACAAATATCTCTGGTCTCTCTGGGCCATTGTGGGGAGGAGATGTATTTAAAAAGCACTGGTGTTCAGAGATGTTGGCATGCCACAGCAATGGTACAGTTCTCCGATTTGCTGTAACACCTTATTAATGCAGTTCAGTCTCCACTAAACCAGGATTCCAAGCTTGCTCTTGGTTTGGCTGCATCAAGGGTGGATATCTCCTAGGCTCTGGTGCATTGATGTTCTCACATCACTCTCTTGGACAAAGATGTTTAAGAAGAGCTGCAAAAACAGAATCTCAGTTCTGTTTTCCTGGCAAACCAGCAGATTTGCCCCATATTGCAGATGGAAAGTTCAGCTGTTCATAGATCTATGGAGAGAGAGGAAAAAAAACCTTGCAATACTGACTGTGATCCACAGTCCCTGGAATAAAGAATACAAAGCTGTACAGAGCTCACGTAAAACAGAAAAACCATTTCAGGCATTCAGTATATGAATTTACATTCAGAACTTTAAGTGGTAAAGGTCAACAAGATACTTGAGAGGGGCCTCATTTCAATTAGAGCTAAAATAAATGTTATGGAACTAAACTTGTCACATAGCCATAGAATGTCACCATTATTTCATAATGAGTTCCTAATGTTCTAAGACGTAAAGCTGATAATAACTGAGTGGAACTAATCAATAAATAAAAAATAGCTGAGTGGAATTAATAGTAATGAAAAAAAACTATAGAAAATTGCACATCATTGTACAGCTTCATGTGCTAAGCAGGTAGCAAGCCTTAATACATCTAGCTCGCTGGCTGAAAGCCGTGCTGTTCATGGGCAGTACGCCACAGCACATGGAACAGGCAGCAGGATCAATGATAGGGTCATCTGTGGGTCTCCATGGGACAGAGGTGATGTTCTTAAGAACATCAGACCAGGAAAAGCAGCACCTGCTCCTTCAGGAGCTCTGCAAAGTCTGCCATTCTCTTCCTCGATGCTTCACCATACTTACACGATACAAGACTGCACTCTTCCACTGGCAGGCACACGTATGTGGCCACACAATGAGTAAAGCACAGGCCGCGGGGCCGTGTCAGGCGTGAGGATACACGCTACATTTCCACTCATTTGCATTGTCAGAGTTTACCATGGCAGAGTGTTTATTTTACTTTCCAAAGCACAACTGGAAGGCCTCGCCAGTTTTTACGCAAGCAAAGCCAAGTCGAATTCCCTTTTCCATCAGGCAAACTTTTCCGCTGTAGCATCAGCCAGTTAGTCGCATCCTCGCAAAATTATCAGTCACCCACAAGAGGTCATTTTATTTTCAAAAGTTGTGGTCTTGGGATTCCGAAAAGGGTAGGAAGAGTAATTTGGCTGAAACTGTTTCTACCAATTTGATCTCTGCAAGGGTCTGCAGTGTTTCACAGGAGCGGGAAGAAATGTCTACGCCCATGGCTTTGGCTTCTATGTAACATTTCTGCATCCATTGAAAGCGCATGCAGTGAGAATAACATTCAGAGGAAATGCTACGTTCAGCAGCAACGGCAATAAAAATGAGGAAACAAAAAAACAAAATCAGTCTAAGTTACCACGCCTGCCAAGGATAAAAGGCTGCAGTGTTTCAGCGCTGATTCAGTGAGCCGTCACACTTTGGCGCTGCGGTTCTCATTCCTCAGCTGCCAGTTACAGTTCAGAAGTTTGCTTTTTGACCCGGTACTCAGTAAGAGAATGCATTTGCCCCTGAAAGGCTGGACGTTAATTAAAATGGCAAATCGGAGGTTTCAAGCACCGCTCATGTCTGAATTAAGGCATTGTGATGTGCCTTCCTATGCAGAGGCGCTAGGGATTTGTCCCATGCCTGCCATTGGGTGGGGAGCGGGGGGGGGCTGTGGACTGTGTCAGTGACCTCATTGCCATTCCTGCTCTGCACTCTTAACTCCCGTTGCAGAGAAGCTACAACGGGATCTGGATTTAATTAGCGACTGGGCTGATATGAAATTTAACACAGACAAATGTAAGATAACCCATGCAGGGAGCAGAAATATGAAGTACAGATATTTTATGGGTTCCACTGAAATAAAGTTAGCTGATTATGAGAAAGATCTCGGCGTGTATGTTGATGCTTCCATGTCCCACTCTCGCCAGTGTGGGGAAGCAATAAAAAAGGCCAACAGAATGTTGGGTTA
>JAOYFF010000007.1:496791-516704 GCA_025773925.1 Cryptomyrus ogoouensis | reverse complement strand
TCTTCCTGCTAGTGTAGTGCAAGCTAAAACCCTGGGTTCCTTTAAATCAGAGCTAGATAAGATTTTAACAACTCTGACCTATTAGTTAAGTTCTCCCCAAACGAGCTTGATGGGCCGAATGGCCCTCTCTCGTTTGTAAATTTCTTATGTTCTTATGTAAGTCACACAGCCTGCAACGGCAGCCATCTTGTAACACCTTGCATCGTCAATAGGGGGTTTTCAGTAGCCCGGGCAACTCCAAAATGCTCCTCATCGCATGTGCCAAAAAGGTGTAGCTGTGAGGAAACCTGATATGCTGTACATTGGATAGATTAAAACCATTATAATTGGAATTAAACATATAGCAGACCTTCAACACAGAGACATGGAAGCAGATCAAAGACCAGAGCACTGGGATCTAGGTGGTAACCCGGAAAACATGTTGAATCAGGTCTTTGAAGCAGATAATCAGCACTAGACAACTGAAGGTTATCGTGTCCCATCATACTCACTATTCCAAAATACAAGAGCAGTGACAGTTCATGCAATGAAATGTTTCGGTGGCATTTCAGCAGATGGTGGCACACTGAGGTTTACCTCCCACTGCCTTGTACCTCCAGCCATGTGTGTCGTACTAAGGTGCCACATAAAATCCATCTTGGCAAACAACGCAGCTGGAAAAGACTCTGCTCATATAACACAGATTAAAGCGGAAAAGAAGAAAACTGTTTAACATGTACTTTGATCCAGAAAGCCTAAAGTCAGATAAACGTTTGCCTCACCTGTGCAGGCAGTTTTATATTCTATGAACTCACATCTGGGCAGAACATGGTGAGCGAAAACCAAAAGCGTTTCAGCGCCATCTTCTGTCAAAGTGTAGGCATTCAACACAGACCCTTGGTTCAGCCTTTCCTGTACCATCTGTTGGCTATCAGGTTTGTATTTAACAGTATTAAATTAGCAGCTTATCACAGGTACTACCTCCACACTGCATCACTGCTTTTTCAAAGGTAGGGGACTCTAGGCTTCCAAATCCTTTTTCCATACCTGCTTGTCCTATGCTGGGTCACAGTGCCTATCCTGTAAACTACAGGCACAAGGCAGGGGATAACCTAGCATGGCAATAGTTTCATCGCAGTGCGCACACACACACATGCACACCTATGGGTCATTTCAACAACTCCACATCACCTTGGCATGCTTTCGGGCTGGAGAACATGCATGGCGATATCCTGGCACTGACAGATAACACTGGAATATTACTAGAAGATGGGAGTTGCACTCAGTACTCAATTTAAAGACGAATACTACAAAGCCAGCACAGTAAAATGTGCCACTGACGAAGCAGCACAGCAAAATGACAAACCCGATACAAAACAAAGCACAGAGCTCAAAACGTTTCAATAGTATTTTAATGGCAAATACTGCACTACACTCAAGTAAACAACAGTGTATATAAATCATGTGGTGGCAAAGGGGACACACAAAATGGATTACAAAAAGCAGTCTTAACAAGTGCAGTTTTTACAAGCTAAACCCCCTCGCTTCTTTGTTTTTCTATACCTTATACAGTAAATATAAAAATAAAATCGCAGTCCTGGGCACAAAACTGTCCAAGATTTTTGTCCAAGATTGTCTATAGCTGGTGGCAGTAGTCAGATCTAGCCTCTGGGGGCTAGTCTCCCCCAGCTCAGGTGGAATGTTCTCTCCCTCTCTCTGTAATTTCCCCTCAGGGGACAACACTGAGGGGGGGGGGGGGTTGTCAATCCAGGAATATCAGCCTCTTCTACAACGCTCCACACACTGGACTCTATCCTGGCCGCTCTGTAGAAGAATGACCCTCACGCGAGTAGTGTGGCCAACTGGAAGTTCTGAGAACACTGACCATGTCTGGTTTGCTTTCCAGAGCTCACCACAGTTCACTCAATGGTCTCGTACTAAATATTTATTGCAGCTAAGTTTCTCCACTTGTAAAGGCTGGCCTTGATTAAACTCACTGATTAGGAAGAAAAAAAGTTGGCAAGATACATTTAGCACCATATTCTGGATTTTCTAAAGTCTGTTTTTCCCACTATTGTACAGTAATTAGTGTGTTTTATGGTGCAATGTATTCTTGAATTGGAAGCCATAATTGATTTCGATAAACAAATTTGAAATGACAAAGGCTGGTGAAAATGCACAAATTTGACAGGTGTGTAAACATGACCATTTTGCAATCTGAGTACACCCTGAAAATTTCACCACCACAGCAATAACAGAAGGCCAATTAAAAATTAAACGGGAGTGATTATTATACTCCCCCCACCTTGGTTTACCAAAATGAAACTACTGTGGTTTATCACACCATCAGCACCATGAGCCAACACTTCCAAAGGATCTCTCCAACAGACTTCACATTCACATGTACACTGCCAGGAAATGCAGGGGGAGATCATCACATTTAGCACATAACTCAAAGTACACTAAAATAGTTTGGGCAGTGTGACATATGTAAGTAGAATAATGATACTTAAAAAAAAAACAACAGGAATATCACAACACTTAACCTAAATACTACAGACTGACCAACATACTGTCTATTGTGCATCCGCTTATTTCCTACACTACATTTGTACAAACGGGTGGCTGACAGCAGTTGCGCCAGTGGTCTCTCAAAACAATTATATGGGAAAGTAAAGTAAAAGGATGCAAAACAGAGTACTTGCTCAGCTGTATTGCTCGTTTGTGTTATTTCCTGTTACTTCAAGAATCAGCTGATTGTTTCCATTTGATGCTTCCCCCCTCCCATTTAGACTTTCAGGCTTTCTTATAGACGGCATTAAAAAATAAAGAATTAAGAACGCTTTAACAAATACACATTAAAAATACTAGGGAAGTTGATAAATAGTGGCACAGGGATGCATTCCTTTGAACTCTATGGGACAATCTTTATCCAGGTTCCAACAAGACAAGGTATAAGAAATTATTTAATCTTGAAAAGGCCTCAATTAGACTTTTGATTGAACGACTGCAAAAACCTAAGTCTTGCTGCCATTTTCATAAGGGTGTTAAACAGGCAAGGAAAACCTGTAATCAACTAAGACAACGACAAAGGTAATGAAAGCACTTTGATTCCATAACCTCCGCTTAAAAAACGACCGATAACCTTAAAAAGTGTTGCAGCTGTGTTTGTGCTTTAAATTACATTCCCTTTATTATGGTTGTTTATGGAAAAGCCACCACATAGAGTACTGAGCTTTAATACGGAGCTCCTGATCACTTAAGGGATTAAAAGCAATTCAGAAAAAACAAAAGAAACAAAAAAGGACAAGAAACCCTCAAACATGCAGTGGGTTTAAAATGGGACTTAAATTCTGCGGTTCATTCGATTGACAGTTTCAAAGTTAAGCTTGGAGCTTGAGTGGAAGAAATGCATGCACACAGTAGGTCGCAAGGCACAGGGTTAAGGGACATGGAACAGGTTTCTCGAACAGCCACAAAGCATGGATTTGAAGGCACAAGTTCAGTATGCCACATGGGGTTCTTCTGGGGATCTTTCCATAGAAGATAAAAAAAGGCTGCAGCCACGAACTGAAACCCCAAATGCAATGACTTAAAGATATGAGTTTCAAAACAAAAAATATGCATTAAAAAAATGCAACTTGTCGTTACTGGCGATTAGAGGTGTGCAGAAGTGGGGAAAATATGCCACACAAGTACAATTTCTGTGGCGGGGCAGAACTACTATGTCAGAACTGACTTTTTTTTTTTTTTTTTTTTACAACATTAGAATAGACAGATGCACTGAAGAAAATACAGTTGCAAACCTTTACAGGCAGGAAGAAAACTTACATCCTGATGATACAAACTTTTGTGGTTGATTAAAATTAAAATCATTAAAACTTTTTTTCTGCTAATATGTTGAAACCAGACAATAAAAAATTAATCACCATATACAATAGGTATATTAATTGTGTCACCTGTCTTACAACTTCAGGCAAATTGTTTCATTCATTTAAATTTTTTTGCTGAATTGTCATGGTCACCCTATACTTAAACCCACAGTGAGGCGACAATTTTAAGCTAGTCCTGTAGAACACAACCCCGCTTCTCCTTTAGCCTACGAAACACGAAACGCGCATTGGACAGGAAACTGGACAACCGGCCGAACACATAAGGTAAATCAGCTACAATCATCTTTTTTATTAGAAATCTTAAATACTACCGAAATAAAGGGGCTATACAGATCCACAGAAAAGACATGCTTTTATGACGTTTTACAAATTCTCCATATTTTGAGCAGAAATCTATCATGGGCATCAACATACAATACCTTTTTTGCTCTTATCAAGAGTAATTATTAATGTGTAAATCAAGTCCTTTTTCGGTTTGGATTCTCGTTTGTTGCGTAGGATAATCCCAATGGGCAGTGAATCACTACAGTCTGAAATTAACACACAATTAAAACGTCAGCTTCATGAGGATGTTTTATAAAAACCTCCATTTCAAAAATCCTGGAAAATTTTCTACTTTTAAATGAAATTTTTTTTCCACTATTAAAAAAAAAATAAAAAAGAAACACAGAAAAAACTACTATAATTTTTAATAAACTCCCTTTGGTAAAAACTGTAATAAACTGTCATACAATTTAGCTTTTTATATATACTAACTTTAGCCACCTCTCACTAAAGTCCACTGAAAGCTTGTGATGCAGGCTAACAAATCAACGCAGATCTCTATAATAATAAAAAAAGGTTGCACTATATACAGTTCATTTACAAAGAGTGAGCATTGTGTGGGTTCTATAAGTTATTGACCATCCCCATTGTTTGAGTGTTCTAGCTGATGTGCTGATTCTCAGGTCACTGCCAGAACCTTCAGAAAAGTACTGCATCATGGAGGTCAGTTAGTTTTGATTATACATATCAGAATATATAACTGTCATATTGACATTCACAAGCTATACAATTTTACAGTGTGTGGCCAGTAATTACTAAAGTGAGACTATGTTTTTACATTAATTGCTATGGATAGCGCATCTACTTAGACCAAGTCTGATTTATAACAGATGTATTAATGCTGCCTCTGAAAGAGCAGTAACACCATGAGACTTTTTTAAAAAAAAAAAAAAAAAAAAAAATTCATCCCCTGACATAGAAAACAGCAAATAGCGCAGGGATATTGCTTGTGTTGTATCTCCATCGTGTCTTTTAATTCTCCAAACAAGCTACTTGAATACTTCTATGGGGAAAATCTTAATTTGGTAACACGCGGGCCAGAATGTTAAGTGCATCTTTCAGCCAATTATTGTATTGAGCCAGAAGTTAAAGTAATAATTACCTCATGTCTTTTTGCAGACAAAGTGATGTTGATGGCTTCACACATGAGGCCTGTCAATTAACAGCCCCTCACACCTCCAGCGACATGGCATCACGGCCCTTGCCTGCATCACAGCGCAGCCAGGGGCCCCAATGGACAAAACATCCTGCATTTTTTCACTACCTACCGCAGAGCACCTGAAGTTACCTAGACCTGTGACCTGGGTTCAAATCTGGTATGCAGCCATATCTTATGCCAAGAGAATCTGCAAAAAGAGTTGGTGGGCGTTCAGTTCAACTGGAGGAGTCCCGTGTTTTGGCACAGAGGGCCTGCTATAAGCGGGCACAGCTAAAAGGTCATTAAAGATAAAACTGTGAAAAATGTGACACACCAGCTGTGGCAACCAGATCTTTGTGTTTTTTGCTGCGGTGTTGGTGTACAAAGGACGGCCCAGCCCTGGCCCCGCCAGCCTGTCCGCAGGCCCTAACAGAGACCCACCCCTCGGCTTCCCAGAACACCTGCTGGCTACGGAGCTTTGCAAGGGGCCAGGTATTTAACGCGGTATTTGTTGATGCTCATGAAGTGGACGATTTCCGGCTCTCGGGCGGTGGTGCAGGGCAGCAGTCCCTCGCGGCCCTCTCCCATCAGCCACCTGCTGCAGCCGGCAGCCATATCCGGGGTCACATGCTCCTTTACCCACTCGTCCACCCAGGCCTGGAAGCGTCGGTGAAGCCGGGTGCTGACCCTCTGATGTGACTGTGGAGAAAAGCCCCTCATTAACATTCAGGCAAAAGCGGCAACCTTAAAATCCAACGTTGAGTGCATGGGGTCACAGCAACAAAAGAAAAAAAAAAAAAAAGAGAATGAAGTAGGGAGCAGTGGTGGGCAAAAATCGCGATATTTTAACATAACCGGTGTACCCACGATACATTTCAGAGGTGTCACAGGAATTGTGATCCAGAACTATATTTACTTTTCTTTAGCAGAAAAACAAGTAAATGACCTAAGCACAAGTAAGGCAAATATCAGGCCAAGATACGGATTATCTTGCTATGTGTGTCTGTTCGAGCACATTGCCCTCAGTTGCGGTGTCTTCCACATGTTCTGAAGTACCCAGACAGGAACACTTCTTACTGACACAAAACTACAAACAAAACTATTTGTATAGATTAATCTATCGATTTTATCAGTTGGTCGATTAATCTATCGATTTTATCAGTTGGTCGATTAATCTAAACATTTAATCTTCCTCCAGAAAAACAACTTGATCATTTAAGTTAATTTTGACAAACTCTCACTGCAGGGCTTTAGATAATGGATGCTGGCTTTATGGCACTATATGGACATTATTTTTTACCACAATTCAATAAGCATATCAGTAGCATGCCTAAAAATTAAGAGTGTAATGGTATATTCCTTGCTAATGAAAACTTTCTGTACAAGTCTTTCAGTTTGGTACACATATGTACTTAACGAATGCAGCAAATTCCCCCGAGCGACATTTGGAAAGGGGCAAATGAAGCCGCACCATAACGCATACAAACTGAAGCTGGAAGTTGTTAACGTGAATACGGTACAGCACAGGTATTTGTTTAAATGCTGCACCATAATGGATATTTATTTTGTTATGCTTTGTTATTTGAGATGATATTTGTGCTGCACTGTTGTAATATGAAGCTGAAGGCATTTCCTCTGCAGGTGCTCATGCAAAGCCCTGCACAATGCTATCGCACTTTGCACTGTGAAAAATCACCTTTTTGTTATCTGATAATTTGAACTACTCCCATAATTATGCAGTGATATAAAAGGAAAACATTTGATATAATGAACTGAAGAAATCATAAGTAATTTTTTAAAAGATGCGCCGATTTAAAATTGTTATGTTGACGCATTCTCAGCATCGACGTCCGACTACAACTAATTGCGACAGCCCTGCACAAAACATTTAAAATGTTACATTTAAAAACATTGTTACATTTATTTATGCAGGATTTTGCATAGAGAATTAGCATAGAGAATTACGAGGCGGCCTCAATTGCAATTGCAGCATTACCGAAATGGTGTCTCTGTATTGTAATCAGCACAGTGAAAGCACAGACTTCTTCCGATAGGCAGTTAAAAGCAATACTTCATGTTACCAACGAGATGCAGCCAATTTGTGCAAGAGAAGGGTCAATGCAAGGGTATTTAGTCGCCAAGTCACAATGAGTGCATTAATGCAAAGTCTACATGAAGAGGTTTTATAAAATGAAGAATTGGAGGCTGAAATATTCTGCCTCTGGTTCTGAACTATGTAGATGAACAATGGCTTTAATGTGATAATCAACTGCCCTGTTGGGGCAACATATTGCTTGTTGTGTATATTTATGTTCAACTATACAACAGTGCACATATACATGTACTGTAAATGAAAATAATGACTTGGGCTAAATTTGATTTTAAACAACTTTGCTGTTTGTTAAATATTAACACATTGTGTTTATGCTGTATTTAAAGTTTAACATGGGACTTCTTTAATAAAATAATGCAATAATGTGATAACTCATTTTCTTCAATCATTAGAACTCCTAAAATACAATTTGTAAAAAGTGTTTGTTTGAGCCAATGGAAAGTAATGTACGTGTGCACATGAGTGTGAACAGTGTACACATGACCAGGATGGTATCAGCTCAGCCTCATTCTGAGCCAAGAAAAACTTATCAACTGTTTGCTTGCTTTTGTTGTAAACGTAGTTCAGAACTGGCCAGTTATTGACCAGTGATAAATTGTAATTTACAAAGAAAACTATTTGGGGGAAAAAATAATTAAAATTCACTTTTACTACGAGTCCTGTTTTATATGGACCGTATTTTATGTAACCTCCTGAGACCCCACCCATTCATTTATGTCCATTGTAGTGGACATGTTGTTTTTGCATCTCTTTTCACTGATGTAAGGAAACATATTTATTCCTGTTGTACACTAAAGAGGACATTCTGTGAAATTAAAAATAAAAATAAATTTGAAAAAATCTAAAATTGTAAGATGTCTTATTTCCTCCAAAAACAAATAACCTATAATTGAAGGACACTTTTTTTCCTTGGGTCTCAGGAGGATCTCTTAATAATTAAGTCTATTGTGTTATAAACAGTTTCTCTTGTAAGGTTTGTCTTGCTAGCTAAGTGGTTAATTAACATTCCTAACCACACCACCAAAAAAAAAAAAAAAAAACACAAAAAAAAAAACCATGATCTATATCGTGGCCCATGGGTATAACCAGACGCATGGCGATATGATATTTTGGCCATATCGCAAACCCCTAGCGTGGAAGGTGATGCTCACCTGGTGAGCCCGCAGAAGGGCGGTACGCCTGTACATGTAGTCCTCTGACTTGAAGACGTACACCATCTTGTAGGAGTTCAGCTTAAACATGCACTCCATCTTGAGGTTTTCGGCGCCCTCGGGGGATTTCTTTCCACCCTCTTTAGCGTCCTTCTCCTGCTGTTCTTGCCCCCGTTGGTACTTGCGTATGCGACGCAGATTCCTAGTTTAAGGGGCGGTACAGAAGCTGGCATAAACACACGGGCAATGATGCAGATTCCCTCTGCAAGTGCCTCTAAAGGAACTCAGGATTGAAGATGCGTAAACTTCATTGGATAGGGAAGGGAATTGGAGACAAGCTGAAACAAGGACTCATTCATGTACGGCACACTTCCAAATTCCATTGCATAAGGACTTACATTTGGTAGCCCAGGAAGCGGTTAAAAAACAAGAAGCAAGTGGTACTGATTTTTCCCCACTCCAAGTAAACCGAGAATAATTTGCGTTTACCACACAGGCTATAGATGACCCCCGAAAACCCACGAATCACAGTTTGCATTCTGGCTTCTACTAAACCTGGCTGTAAACCATCACAGCAAAATATGAACACTTACTAGCTGCCCACATGTTCACAAGTTGCATATTCGACTTGATGGGTATAAGGATCTCCAAAATTACAATAGTCTGAGGATAAAGAATGAACCCCTGCAGCTTTTGTTCAGACTACACAGAAAGTATTCATTGTCAGTAAACAACATTTTTGCCCCTACTTCTTAAGCTGAAAAGAGCCAATGATTCATCTTGATTCACTTCAAAAGTTATAAAAGAACAAATGTATAGAATCCAGTAGCAAACCATATAGGGCAGAACTGTGCAGAAAACAAAAAAATCTTTTAATCCAAATATACAATTTTAATATTTTGGAATATAAAACAAGAAAGGGAAATTTGAAAACTGCATCCAGCCAAGTGTCTAAACAAAATCACATACAGGCAGCATCATTTGGGAATAAATTTCACAGAAACATTTTATTTACAGGACCTCCATGCAAGAAGTGCTGCAAGAAGGAAACCAGGTCAGAATGTTTCATGGTCAGTTTGTAGATGAAGAGAGAAAAAAAAGAGAAGAATGAAACCCACAGAGGAGTGACTGCACTGTATCTTCTCAGTCATAACACAGCTGGGTGACATAGAATGAACTCAGATTTCTAATCACTACACAGCAGCACAAACACCTACACGCAGATTTCACAAAAACAGTTTACAAACAATGAATAACTTACAACAATGTAACTTAGGCAGAAGGTTTGACTGTATCACTTCTTGCCACATCGTTTTTGTACAACACCTTAGTAAACTGTAAAACTTCAGTGCCGAATGAGCTCAAATGGGGGCTAACTCAGGACATTTTTTTAGCTGGAAGTTTAAGTGTTTCATCTTTAGATAAGTGTCACATTTAAGGCTTAGCATGATGAGATGCAGAGTTCCAATTGATCATGCAACCTCAGTCTTACATACTTCCATTCCACACGCTCTTTAACCAGCCCCATCTCTGCAGCAATACACTCAGAGCTGTGACTGATTCCAGGTTACGAAGAGACACAGAGGGTCTGCTCGCAGGCATCCCCAGTGATGTAGGGGTGAGCTGGGCACTGATTGTCCTGCTGACAGACATGGCCAGACTCTCACCTGGGGAGGAAGACAGGTTTCTGTGCGAGGTGTTCTCGGAGCTCCGGTGAGGTGGAGTCGGAGTTCAGGTACCTCCCTACGTAATCGGACCAGCGCTGCAAATCAAACACGATAGGGGATTCTAATTAAGGTCCGCAGGTAAGAATAAGAAACCACTATAAGTCGTGTGAGACAGGGAGTCCTGAAGTCTGCCTGTTTTTTTCAGTGCCTGCAGAGGCGTGTGTTTGGGCAGAGGCAAAGTCATGCCAGGAAGCTCACCTCAGCTTCCATGGGCTCATCAGAGTTGTCCTCCTCTGTGTCAAGCAGGTCCACAGTCAGCTGTACGTGTCCTTTGTTCTTCAGGAACATCACCTGTGCACAAAGGCAACAGAAGAGGTGAGTCTGTTTACACTACGGCAGCCAGCTGTTTCCAGCTGCGAATGAGCTGCCGCTGCTGTACCTTGAAGCAGTTCTCGTCGGACATCAGCTGCTCAGCCCGGCGCTGGTACGCTGCCTCCTGGGCTGCCCTGGAAGCCTGAGTGGACAGGGAGCCGCCAGTGGCTGTGTTCTGGCTCTCAGACAGGTAAAGGTCCGTCACCTGCACGCAAATCTCATCGCTCACAATATGTTGCAGCTGGAAATAAAGAAGAATCCACTGAGTGTTTTGCCTTGTAAAAAGCTGAAAGAACCTGTAATCAACTGGAAAAAGGATTTATCATGAAGAGAAGATCCGCTAAGCCACCAATTTCTGAGTTGCACAATAATGATCAACTACAATTCCTTAAAAAGCATGTTCCACGGTACATTAGCCAGGAAGACTTCTTTTTGTGTCACCTTGTATACAGCATATACCAGTAAGTGATGCAGGCCCTCACACTCAAAATGTGCCAGTGTAACCATGGCTCTATTAGCAGACTTCAGGAAACTTGATATACCACAGCAAGTAGCATGAAGACAGAGGAATGCATTCTGTAATTAATCAGCACAGAGGAGTAATTCACACTGGGTGCATCTATGGTGTACTGACCTGCCTGACAATGCTCTGGATGAGCTTGTCCATGGTGAAAGCCATGTAGGCATGGATAGTGAACATCTCCCGCAGTGAGTCCTCGTACTGAGAGGCATCCATATTCCCATCGAGAAGGTTGCGGACCATCTCCAGGAACGCTGAATAGTAGTCTTCCACCTCAATGTCCACTACAAGCAGGACGGACAATGTAAGTTACATGTGGATGTATAAATTAGCCAGAAATAATTTAATAGTCCAGCAAGAACAATTACGAGAACAACTCAAGCAAACAACTGCCTCACACAAGAATTGTAATACTGCATAAGATCATTTTCTCACGCTGCACAATAGGAACCATTCTTGACGTAATTATCATCAGATGTTTGGTACATATTATATGGAGCAAATGCAGGTTTTTTGGCATTCAATTTTAAAAACGTTCATTGGAAAATTCCTACACTTGTAAGCTTCCGGTTTTAGTGACAAGCTCTGCATGGATGTTCCTTCACATTAGATGTTTTTAAATGAACAGGGGAATAAACTGCAGAACACAAAAAGACGGCTGCAGACGTAAGCCGCGCAGCTGGGACGCTGGTGAACGGCAGTGTATGCGGTTGCGGGTTCCACCAGTACTCACAGGGCTCCTTCAGTCGCAGCTGGACAGCCGGCGTGTCATTCTTGTCCCGCTTGAGGCCCAGCACCTCGCGTTCCCACGCTCTCTCGCGGCACTCCTCCTCGATTTGGCGCTCCGCCTGCGTGTAGATGCGCAGAAGCCGTGCGCACAGAGTCTGGTGCAGGCGCAAAAAGATGTACCAGTTGTTGTTGACATAGAAGAGGTTGTATGCGTCGTCCGTGGAGCGCAGCTTCTGGGCTCCCGTGCTGCCGAAAAGGAGTTTCGACTTGGTGGGGCTCCCCCCCGAGCCGCTGCCCACGCCGTTGTGCTTCTTAGCCCCACCCTCATCCAGCTCTGCCTCCTCCTCCTCCTCTTCCTCCACATCGGACAGCTCCCCACGCTGGGCGAACAGCATGTCGGGGATGAAATGATGGACCACCTGCTTGATCTTGTACTTGTCCTCTTTCTGAATGCCGGTCTGCCTCTTGACGTGATGGATGATGAGTGCAGCAGCATCCTCCAGGATCTGACTGTCCTCGTAGGTTAGGCTCAGGTGTGGGCCAGTATTCTCCTCTGACCCCTGCTCTTGGCGCTGCGGGGCAGATGAATGACTGACTAGTAAATAACCCCAATGCAAAACAATTTAATATAATTACATTTTTAAGGCCTGATCTTGAAACACAAGTGAGTGTTTTATGACCACAACCACCCAGTAGAACTCTAATACCCCACTTTCCACCAACGCGGAGCAGAAGTGGTACTTTTTCCAAATCCGGAACCAGTTCTGTGTTTCTTCCGGAAAAAATTCCTGCCCTGGGCCAAACAAACGACTCCATGGCGGCGCCACAGAAAAGGTGGTCTCAGAATTTGGAACCGTAACATCAGCAAAAGCGAGACAGGCTATCATGTCTAAACTTTCCCATACCCAGAAAATTCATTCCGTAACCGATACAGTTTTGTCTAATACTGCTGGTGCCAACACTGAAACAACTTGCCAGCTTATTAGCAGTAATATGCTGTAATAATGGTGCATTTTTTTTTTAATTCAGTGAAATACTAAAGATCAATGTACTGGTTAGATTTAACAATGAATTATAAATATGTCGCAAGTTGAATACATAGCTAGAGTAGAGATCATGGGGCAGGCAGCAAAGCTCAACTTTTAGCAGGCTCTGTTATTGCATGATCCTTAGAAGGACAGTGGTAAAACAGCGAATGAGAATAAGTCACATGCAGATGGGTGAGTCTTTACAGAGACAGAAGTGAATACAGGCGACAGAGAGCGAGCACAACTTGTCATACTCTGAAAAATTAGACTTAAAGGCTAATTTTTTTTTTGGTACGGCAGCTTATAAAATTTTTAAATCGGAAACAAATCAAAATAAATCCAAAAAAATTCATATCAACCTATACTTTAGTCTCACTTCCAGTTACATAATGTTTCCACTCCGTTTTTTTTTTTTTTTTTAAATGGTGGTAACATGGGTTGGTTCTCAAAAGGCATTAAGCGAGAAGCAGCCCAGCACCGGCACCAGGTCATCATGATGATGCTTTCAACCTCCATAAAAACCTTAACAGTCATAAAGTACCAAAGGAGTTCTCTAGAGACCCATTAGATAGAGCATATAGGACTGAATTCTTTAGTTTAGATGAATTTATTATACACTGGAAAAATCAGTATTCAGGTGAAAAATGTGAATTCATTAACTATGGAGTGGTACTTCTTTTTTCTCATTTCACCTGGAAGGTCAGGCAGCCCCATAGTTTTCGAAATTCTCTCGTACCTCGTCATAGATGCTCTCGATCTCATTCAGCAGCGTTTTCGATCGCAGGACCTTGGTGTCATTCTGCTTGAAGTTGATGCCCTGATGGTCCAGGGACTTCAGGTAGTATTTCTCATTCTGCTCCCTCCAGATCTTGTTGAATCCCCTCTGTGCTTCTCTCCACTCTTCTTCCTTAATCTTTAACCTGAACAGCATTTTTATTATTAACCAAAGCTAATAAAATGATGCACATACTAGGCTTGCATATAAAAGCAGATTGTCATCCCGAAAACTGGAAACCTAGCCATGCTCTTTTCAACAGAAACTCCAAAAAGTTATAGGTTCTAACTTCTAAATTAATTCATCATTGAGGTCAGTCAGATTTTAGAATAATGTAGCGAAAGATAAAGTATGTGCAGGCCGAAACCCATTTTTTCCACAATTTTTAAATAATCTCTTTCAATTCTTCCTCTAAACTTTACAGTTCAGTGTTGGCATCTCGCCTTTACGTGGCTAACGTGCCACTGGGGCTGCCCTGGGCTTTAGCTGTGGGTCGAAGCGCCTCACCTCTTCAGCACAATCGGCACAGAAACCGCGGGGTTCTTTTTCAGACCATCAATGATATCAGGAGCCTTGTCCCCGTATATCCTCTGGATAGCTTTGCGGTGGATGACCTCAGACGAGCCGCCCATGGTGTTGTCCAGACGAAACTTGGCCTGTTCCTCGGCTGACATGCGGGACAGCTTCTTCTGCACAGCCTCCAGCACGCGGATCGTGGCCAGGTTAGTCTCCAGCACCACGTCCAGCTGTGAACAGAAGCGCTTCAATACTCCATGCAGATATAAAGCACTGGTCTTGAGAACTTGTTTATAGTTTTCACATATTAACCAAAATAAAAAATAAAAAAAAAATAGCAAAACAATGGGGGAAACACATTTCTTGAATTTATGATTCAGTAGTTTGGTTACCTCAAAGCGTTCATCTTCGCATCTGTAAATATGCTCTTCATACTGGGTCTTTTTGGAACTGACGAAGGTGGAGTCCTCAGACCAGGAGGGAAAGGACACCCAGGTGTCATTCAGCACCTGAATGGGTCGCGGTACAAACAGGCTTTGTTAGAGCCTCCTGAGCCACCGCAGGGGACGCCAGTGAGAACACACATTTCACACTCAAAATTCTCTCATACACAAGAACAGGGCACTTGGCAAGTTTCTCTGCGGGTAGGCCAAGATGCTGGCCCTCTTTGAGCTGGGTGACAGCCTTGGTACTCCCCTACCTGTTACTCCCTCCCATGTGCCTGTACACGAGTATTTCACTTTATTTTTGACAGCAACCCTCAGACTAAAGACCCCTTTAGCTTAAACCTGAATTCCCAGAACACATCTGGATTCTCTGTGCAAGCAGTGTCCTTGCTTCTGAACTAAAATATAAATTTTATGCATTTTTAATGTAAAGGTTTGGTTAAACATTTTCATTCCAACTCTATGCCTGGAAAGGGGTATCCCAAAAAAATGGTTGTCCTTTCAGAAGCTCCTGCCTCACAATGGGCAGCAATGGGCAGGGCTCACCTCCTTACAGAGCGGCGTTCTCCCTGTGCACCTCGGTTGCTGGTAACTCTTAGGCAGTGCCCTGTAGCTGGAGCCAAGCCTCTTACAGGAGGCATAGTCGATCTCCATGGCGATGCCTTCAGTGGCTCGCTCCTTAGGGAAGCTCTCCATGTGGGAAGACTCCCTGTATCCCAAGAAGTTCTTGAACCAGTTGAACAACTCTGGGAATTTTCTATTAAAAAAATTGTGCACATGCAACATAATTTTAACAGTATGTTCAGCAGTAAAACATTCAGAAGCAAAATAAAAATATATTTAAAAATTGTTACAATGACATATTTCCAAAAAAAAAAAAGTTAATAGACTTGACAAAAATACATGTTCAAAGTGCAAATAGTGTAACAGAAGTGGATAACCTTCATACAGAAATCCAATATCAAACTACTTTTTAGTCAAAGTCTTCCTGCATGACAATGCTGCTAAAGAGTTTAGTTGCACTTTGTTTGACACTCACCCCAGAAAGGGCAGCACAAGCTGCACCAGCTCCGCACGCGATATCACCTCCTGGTTGAAGATGTCCAAGCAGCGTAGGAAGTTCTCGTAAGCCTCGGAGCTGCGTAGGGCCTTCCGCACCTGCAATGCACACAGCTGAAAGACACCTGCACATGCAGAGGCCTATGCATATGGTGCACTGAACGGGCACATTTACACGAGAAAAGCACACTGTGCACGTGATCTGTAGTATGAAGATGAAATAGATTCTGCAGTTCGTCTTCCTCAAGCTCCTTTTACTGCACTTTCTATTTTATGTGAATAGTATTGCATCGGTTACTCATCTTGACTGTGCCATTACCCATCTAATTGTTTATCGTCTATCTGTTCTTAATTTCTATACACTTCTTTGTACTGTGGGAGACTGGCTGACCGAGTAGCTCTGCACTGCATGTGTCACACATTGAAAATAAAACATCTCGAGTCTGGGGAGTGGATTAAAGATTACAGTTGGTAAACGGTATCAAAACAGCAGAATACGTTAAGCTGTGGGATCCCTGCTCACCTTCTCAAAAAAGACAGACTCAGTGCCGATACCATGTTTACCGACTTCTGCAAGTGGCTGGTCTTTCAAACCCAGCAACTTGGGCTTCTTCTGCAAAAAGAGAGAGGAGGCATAGAAAAGATTAAGTGCTGAGGTGCTCGGTGGCAACTGAACGTCTGGGCAAAATCATGAAAACCTACAGCATCTTCTGTGACCTGGCACCTACAAACACTACAGAAAGAGCACTGAAAGCCCACAGAAATGGTGCACATTATGGCGAGCAAACACAGTACACAATTCCAAAACAGGTCATTCACATCAAAATATAATGCTGTTTTCACCAAATTCACTGCCTGTAATATATGCACAAAAGGAGTTTCTGGGGTACATGACATGTAGAATTTTATTAAAATATGCAAATTCATAGCACAGAAATCTAGTGTGATTGTTAAATTAAACAGAGACAATTAGCTTGACACTGAAAGAGTCTCCATTCTACCAGTGCAATGGTGAGGGAGTCTAGAAGACATGCAGCCGTTCTCTACCAGGGCCGAATATATCAGTCTGCAGAGAAAACTGGCCAATATTAAAGATTCCACAACTTTACTGGTACAAATTTACAGAAAATGTCTCTAAACACATATGATATGAAGTACGAGAAGCTGTCATTATAAAACATAGCCTAGGGATCATTAGTAAGTTCAGTTTAGGGTCACACCATAACAGAATGCGTGTCTAGTTATATATGAGCAAGACCAAAGTAAAGTCCGACTGCCCTGAGTTTTACTATTAGTGGTTAGACTTGCGTGGCATGAGAGACAGACACCCCGCGTTGAACATGGATTTTACAAAAACAAACAAACAACCCACAGCTACCTAAAGGCACAAACTTGCTAGCATTCCTACGCCAGACAAAAGAAAAGGATGTGAAGAGACAATACATTACTGCTAACTCCCTGGGTACTCTACAAACAAACACCATGAGACTGAATAACTAAAGCTGCCCAAGTCCTACCATCCAAGGGGAATTAACCCACGAATGGTAAAAGCCAGATACACAATATCAAGTTGAGCAAAACCCAGAAAGGCTTAGGCAGAGTTAGAGCCCACAATCATACACAGTTATACATGACATCAAAGAGGTGCCAGTCATGGTATTAGGCTCCACAAAGTCTTTATAACCGAATGTGGTTCTAGCGTATGGACACAGTTCATTTGATAGACATTAAGAACCAAAGTCAAAACAGACAATACTCTTTAAATGTGCTCGGCCGAGAACTCATTGAAAAAGTTTGCATTGACTAAAGGTTAAAGGTTAAATTATGAGGTGCCTTTTTTATAATTCTTAGATTAAGATTTAGATTAAGACTTTGCCAGTTCCTGCTCTTTGATACATCAACGCAAAAGATACTGTTTAACAAAAGCTATTGGTGTGTCACTTTTTTAATCATATAAAATTATCGGCTGATATTATGTGAATTTTTATCTGCTTCATATTGGAAACTAAGTCTTAACATCAGTTGGGCCCTCATCTGACACATGTCAGATGAGGGCCCAATCTAACCATGAGCAGCAGCACATTCACTCTTCGCACTGGCTGGTGAGCTTACAGGCTTGATCAGTACCAGAGTTTTACACCATTAACATGGGTAAGTATTAAGACTCATACAGCAGTGCCCATATAGTCTATATAAGGTGCAGTTTACCTTGACAGGGGGTGTGGTGACGCCGGCAGAGTGCCTTCGCATCTGGCAGCCGTTCTGACTGGGCCTCTGCTTATTGTTGAGTTGTGGCTTCTTCACGGTGCCCCCGTGGTCGTTGCGAACAGACTCCACCTTCTCCGCTGTCGTCTTACTTAACAGCTGTGAACGGGGGCCGGCAACAGCAATTAGACATGACCTTTATATCCAAAGCCACCTGGCATTCACGCACTGCTGGCCTTCTTAACTAAAGACCATCTTGAAAACCTGGAATGTAATTTGCAAACTAGTGCAATATTTGACAGGTGACTAAATGTGCCCATTTATTTTAAGTAGAAGCAGTTTTACATGGATTCCTGTACAAGTAATATAATCAGCACCTGAAAGAACTCAAATATGGTGTTGGGGACAAAGGGGCTTCAGTTATAAGCTACATGATTAGTCTCAGCTAGGAGTCTAATAAATGGACTTCATCTCCACACAACAGGACAAAAGCTAGACTCACCACAGAGTTGTTTGCATCTGGCAGGAACTGGCCAAACTCTGAGAGCAGGTCCTCCTGGTTCTTGAAGAGGCGCGCAACCTGGGCATAGACCTCCTGCTCCGTTAGGGCTGGTGTGTAGTTCCCTCCAGCCTCCTTGGCGTTGCGCTGCTCCTTCTGCACGGGAAAGCACACGGCATTAACGGAAGGGCTCCGAGCCGTGTGAGGGAACAGAAAAGGGAGACTCACAAGCCATGAGGAATGAACTTCCCTTTACAATTCAGAATGCTTTACGAAGGAATCGCATGTCCTGGCTTGGCGTCCCCATTGTCACGTAATGCAGATCACACACAACACACAGGGGGAACCAATATCTGCATCCCTACAAGGCTCAAGTTCCCAGTCCATTTTTTAAAAAAGAAGCTGGAAATTGGCAGCCAGTAAGAACAAAGCACAGCAAACCCAGGGCTGACCTGATACGTGTGCAAGATCTCCAGGAAGGATTTGTAGATTTCAGGCTGGCCTTGGAAGCGGTTCTTGATCTTGTTGACGTAATTTATGGCGTGGTTGAACTCCACCGGCTGGTTGTTCTGCAGGACCGGGGCGCCAGTTGGAGTGCTGCTGGCCGGAGTGTGGGGCTGCATGGGGGGCGAGCGGGGAGAGGCGTAGGGCGGGATGGAGGGGTTGGGTTGGCTGCTCGGCGTCAGGGCTGGAGACTGCAGCGGCTGAAGAGGGAATGACTACAGTGAAGATCCGCTTGGCGTAGGCAAACAACCAGCCATGACGGACAGATGATACTATACTTTCCTCATACATGCTAAACACAGTGGTAACAGAAGTATTCCTCATCACTTCATAAGCAATAAAGAATCACCAATACATGACATCAGTTTAAGAGAACTTAAAAGACATTGTGACATTCCTGGTATCCAAAGTGTCAGCCAATGAGAAAATGTGGGGAAGCTGCAAAGATATTTAGTAGGAGAGGAAACTGATTATTTTACGCATATAGTAAAGAGGAAACTAACATTAGTAAAAAGTGAAAAACTAAAGTAAGGTCATACCTTAAGGTTCTACTGTACCATGAAACATCACTATAATATAAAGCAGTGCACCTTACCTTAGTCATTTTGGCTGGTGTAGGCTGGGCAGGTGGAGGGGGGGCTGCAGTACTGGCTGCGGCAGCTAGGTGAGACTGATGCTGAGGGGGGGTCACAATGGGAAGGTTCTGGACGGAGATGCCATGGGGGGTTATGTGGTGGATCTGCCCCGGGGTCGTGACATTCACCAAGTCGTTGGTTTGCACCTCTATTTTGTATCCAGGAGGCAGAAATGTGTTGAATCCCATAATGAGGTCAGGGTGACCCTTGAAGAGCTGAGACACCCTGCTGATCACCCCTGGAGTATCAATGCTGTAGGCACAAAGCAACAGCGGTGAGGTATCAATATGGGTATCAATACTGTAGCTACAAAGCAACAGCAGTGGGGTATCAATATGGGTATCAATACTGTAGCTACAA